>CAOKZL010002492.1:0-191071 GCA_948472985.1 Iguana delicatissima | reverse complement strand
CCATGATTTTTGTTTGTTTGTTTGTTTGTTCAGAAAACAGATTTTTTTGGGAAGTGCAGATTTTTTCCCCCTTCTCTGCAGAACTGTTCTTCTACAACACTGTATGATTCTGAAATACTAGGAGAAAATTGCCCACATTCTCACTGGTCTATTTTTCTTCCTAATGGAGATTCCTGAATGTTGAGAATATTGTTTCCATTTTATTCCCATTTCCATTTTATTTCCATATTATTTCCATTTTGTAGTGCCATTATGCCTACGGATGAACAATGCACATAGATATTCATTTCATATTGCAAATGCACACCTATTTCACCTTGTGCATGGATGCACATGCACTTTTGGGTCTGTGTTCAGCTGTGCAACAACCATTCAACCCAAGAGTTGCGTAGCACATTTAATGCATAGTGCTGCATACGGAGATTAAAATGAAACAACCCTGTAAACAGGTTCTTGGTCAGCTTTTTACACGGTATTCCAGGAGAGGACATTTCTCCTCAGCTGTTCAGAACAACAACTCTTCCACAAGGGCAGAAAAGGGTAGCCATCTGGCTTAGATAGAGTACCTGGAGCAACCTCTATTCCCTTAATTTTCAGTTTGGCACATGGAAAGTTGCCCAAGTCTCTTAAAATGGGTGTTAAATTTTAAATGCCTGCTCAGCCTGGCTTCAGAAAGATCTCCCTTAAGGGTGCCAGTTCCTGTCAGAGGAAGGCCAAAATGACATTAAAGGGAGCCTGGGTTCCTTGGACAAAGATACAAAATGGCTTTGGCTCAGGCAGGGCTGCAGATTTCTGAAATGAATCAAGAAGACATAGCCAAGGCTCTTGTAACACAAATCCAACTTGCAGGGTGTGGAAGTGAGCCCTGTTTTGGATGAGAGAGCTAGCAGAGACTGCAGGAGAATTTCTACAAAAGTTCATTCAGATGCACATCTTATGTAAGTGATAAGCACTAATGCCTGTCACCTCAGAATCACAAACTGATTTATGGAAAGACACATCAGGAGGCAGTCTGAGAAGAAGCTGCTGACTAACAGCAAGTTCTTGTTGATATCTTACAAACAGGTAAGTTCCTTGTATGTGCAGTTGTACTTTTTGGCTATTGTGCAATGGACAGATTCAGTTGAAAGCTGCATAAGTGGAGTCCTGCAAATGCAACCATTTTACATGCACTTGCTCATTATTGGATGGTGCAAAACTCTTCAGCAATGCTTTCAGTGCCCCCCCCCGCAAACAATGAAGTAAAAACAGTTGCAATGCTTTCCCCCCTACACAATCAGCAACAAGCAGGTAGGCTGGCGGATCTGCATCCAATTTCACTATGTTGGTGTGCAGCAGAAGGGTGATGTAATATAGTTGGCACATAGCTAAGAGAGTATTCCTTTGCACTTCACAAACACAATGCAGGATCTTGACCTATATTTCTCTAGTTTGCACTTTTTTCCCTCTTTAAGAAGCCTTATTGATTTGTATGTTCTGTTTGTTTGGCTGGTTGACATAGTATTCCCTGCATATGCTCAGAGGCTTAGTCCTAATAGACCACAGACTAAACATGAATCAACGGTTACCCTGAAAGGTGAGAGACTCTGGGGTCCACCCACAATGCAAGCATCTCTTTAAAATATGAGGAGGCCTGTGAGAGGGAGGTAACTTGCATGATCTTTCCACCTGTGTATACTCGTACTAACTGGAGGACTCCAGCTAAAGGTTTAAACAGGATGGTTTTTAATTGGAAATTAACAGACACATGCACAAGAAATCACAGTCTCACAAACAGTACAAGGTTATCAAACGGTAAAATAAGAAAGTTAGATAGAGGGAGATTTTGAGTGAGGAGGCTGATATTTACTGATCTACAAGCAGAGGAGGGTTGAAGAAGAATGGCTCGGCAGTCTGAGAGTAGCACAGAGCATGGGAATCTGGGGAATTGCATGCAGCATGATACCCAATGTACTAAAAATTGCTGGAGCTAGGGCTTATATACCTTATTTCCTACCCCGAAAGTGTGTTTGTTAATTGCCCTCCGACAGTCTTAACTTTAGGAGACAAAGCATTGGCGGGAGTCATGACAGTCTCTTAATGTTTGGACGGGTAAGGGAACAAAGGGAAGTTTCTATGAGACGGGGTTACAGGATGTTGATCTTTGCTTCACCTGGGCAATTTTGGCTTCTATTGTGTTTCAGAGGTCTGGCAGTTCAGAGAATTATCCCAAGCCCATTAATGTTGGACTTTCCATTTAATCCTCTTGAATTTGACTTGGCCATATCTGAGGTCATCTGACCTAGCAAGATGCCTGCGGTCAGTGTTCTTTTCCCAACATGCTTTTCCAGCTATAAGCATTCAGTTTTATGTGAAAAATGATATTTACTGCCAGTTTTGCTATCTCACGGGATTTGGGGGTGTGTGAGGTGTAGTAACACAACAGTGTGGCCAACAAACAAACATCAGCAGAATAGCTGCATCAACAGAAACATAGTGTCCAGACTGAGAGAAGTCATCATCTGACTCTATTCAACTTTGGTCAGATCTCACCTAGATTACAGAATCCAGTTCTTGGCACCACCATTCAAAATGGATATTGACAACCTGGAATGTTTCCAGAGCAAGGTTACCTAGATGTGAGGAATGGTTGAAAGTTTGGGATTATGTTTAACCAAGAGAAGAGATGAGTGAGATGTTATGCACTTACTTTCCTTTAAAGCGATTAAGGGAAGTTAATCAACTCTATGCTAGAATGCAGATTTGCATCAGCAGTGACTGAGGGACAGGAGGAGCCAGAGAACTTACTTGGGCTCTGAGGCATCTAAATACGAAGTTTAGCTTGGAGAAGAGAAGGCTGAGAGGTGATAGGAGAGCCATCATTACATTTCTGAAGAGCTGCGAGTTGGAAGATGAAGCAATCTTATCTTCTTCCATTCCAGAGAACAGGACTCAAACAGTGGATTCAATTTACAACCAAGGAAATTCCAACTAAATATTAGGAAGAATTTTCTGATAGGATGTACTCTTTGATGGTGAAATAGACTTTCTTGGAAGGTAATAGGCTCTCCTTTGTTGGAGGATTTTAAGCAGAGTCCAGGTGCTCCCTATCATGAATGCTTTGGTTGTGATTCCTGCATTCTCTAGGAGATAGGCTAAATGGCCCTGAAGGTTTCTTCTAACTCTATGATTTTATGATTCCCCATATTTTTAGCTGTATAAAACAGAATGAGAGCCACTGGTCTGGACCATGTACTAGGACGCTGGGAGGCTGGGGTTAGAAACACACTGTATGACCTCAGAGGGAGAAGGCAATGGCAAACCCCTCTGAACTAACCTTGCCAAGAAAACCCCACAATTGCTTGACGTTAGGGTCACCACAGAGCAGGCATTACTTGAAGGTGCACAACAGCAAATAAAATAGAGTAAGAAAAATGATACTCTCTGAGTTTCCAAGGTGAGTCCAAAAGCCAAAGACCTGTCTGTTTCACCACAGACTGCTTTGAACCTGCATTGGTGTACGTTTGGAGGCAGTAGAAATATTTCTCAAGTGAGGAATTGGTAGTGGATCTGGAGGGAGCTCTCCAGGGTCCAGCAGATGTTGGCCTTGCAACTTGGGATCTGAACTATGTACCTTCTGTCCACTTCCACAGCTGGATTCTTCCTACGGAAGGTTCTTTCATGGGGTTCATTGCCTAGCTAAAATGGGGTGCAACAATTTTGAAATGTTTCCTTCCCGTGCTGCCCTATAGTCCTATTAGAGAAGGAAATATAGACATTTGCACGGGCAAATGAAACCTGAACTAAAGAAATTCATACATACTCTGAACACAGGATTGGAATCTAACCTCATTTTGACACAGTCCTTTTCAAACATTTATGCCAGTACAAACCTTTTCAGACATCTTGATCTTCCTGCGTAAGAGACAGCAAACACTCTTCAAGATAAAAACATTATAAGAGTACCATTGTAAAACGACTATACTCCTATTGTTGTTTTGGGCAGAAAAAAATGAAATGCACAGACATAGGATGGGTGACACCTGATTTGAAAACAGTTCATGTGAAAGGAATCTAGGGGTCTTAGTAGACCACAAGTTGAACATGAGTCAGCAGTGTGATGCTGTAGCTAAAAAAGCCAATGCAATTCTATTGCTTCCTGGTCTTTTGGCTAAGATCAAGTGTAGGAAAAAGCCAATGCAATTCTGGGCTGGACCAATATGAGTATAGTGTCTAGGTCAAGGGAACTAATAATGCTACTCTATTCTGCTTTGGTCAGACCTCACCTGAAGTACTGTGTCCAGCTCTGGGTGCCACAATTTGAGAAGGATATTGACAAGCTGGAATGTGTCCAGAGGAGTGTGACTAACATGATATAAGGCCATGTCCTATGAAAAGTAACTTATGCAGCTGGGTATGTCTAGCCTGGAGAAGAGAAGGTTAAGAGGTGACATGATAAATGTTTAATACTTTTTTTCTGCTGCTCCAGAGACTAGAACACAAAGCAATTGCTTCAAACTATAGGAAAAGAGATTCTAGCTAAATGTTGGAGGCAATTTCCCAATGATAAGAGCAGTCTGACAGGGGAACACACTAACCCAAGGTGTGGTAGGATTGGCTTCTTTGGAGATTTTTAAACAGAGGCTGGATGCCAATCTATTGGGACTGTATGGCAAAGGGAGGTTGGACTGGATGACATGGTCTCTTCCAGCTCTATGAGTCTACAGCCATGCACTTTTGTTTGGTTTAAGATGTGAGCTGTGTTAATGTGATTGTGTTGTTTTCTCTTCTCGTTTGCTGAACGCTACAATGGTCAGGCACCCTTCCGAGAGCAATTTTGGACTGCTGGAGAAATCTGATGTTTTTGCACTCATTTGTTTAGCTGTAATTGCAAAGGTTGGACAGGTGTTAAGAGTAAATTAATAACAGGCATCTGAGCCATGCTTCAGTTCCTCTGTAATATTAATTCACGTTTGGAATCTTGAATACAGGTTGGGGGCAGGGGGAAGAAGCAGCAGCAAAAAGCAAAAATTCCATCTCTCTGATGGAACCGGGTGAATGTTTTGCCTTCTCTCTATTCTGTTGAGTGCATTGGCCGAGGGAAGAACTCTTTCTATTCAACCGTTTTGCAAGCATGTGTGCATGCCAGCTTTAGCAAAGGCTGGATTCAGACAAACAGTGCTTTCATTGCACGCTGACTTTTCAAATCTCCACATCAGCCTGAGAACCAACTGCAAATGCTTTCACCTGACAAAATCCGCTGGACAATTAATTCTACAGAAATATGTGGCTCTTCATCTAAGTCATGTATTTGCAGGTTCCTCAGCAGCTGTGAGCTTAAAAACATGCTTAGAGATACCGCAGGAATTAAGTCTTTGCAAATTCTGGTGTGAACTGACCCGATTGGCACCTACCAGACTAATGTGCAGATCAGAATGTAATTATGCTTTGGATTTCACACCTGTAAATTCTGCGATGTACTTCCCCTCTTATGGAGGTACCAAAATGCATTAAAAAAGAATAGGCTGGGATCAAATACCTTCAGAAATGTGCTCATTCGGATAAAAGTATGTTTATGAATCCATATTTTCTGAGAAATTACATCCTTAAAATATATATTTAAATACCTATCTTAAGTTTTTTGTGCACTGGGTTTTTAAACTCACATATTAATGCAGAAATAAGATGAAACTGATTTTTCAAGAACCATATGTGAATCTAACATGGACTGTTAAAAGACTTGTGCCATTTCCGCACGAAACTGTTATAGCACTATTATTCTACTTTCACCATCCTATGGAATCCTGAGGTTTGCAGTTTAGGGTGCCCCCCCCAATTTTGCTTTCAAGAATGGCCCAAAGTACAGTGGGGTCACTTCCCCCTCAAACTGCAAGACCCCCCAATAGCTTCCTCCCTTGAAATGTTTAGGTTTTTTTATACCAGAAAAATAAGCTTGATAGGAAGTGAGGCGAGACTAACGATTATGCCAAATGAGGTGACACTTTGTGCTTATAATTATTTTTGCTTCATTCGTGGAGGCTTTGCAGGGGAAGAAAACACAGAGAAGCAGGCATGATGAAAAGAATCCATTAAATCGCACTGGTGTTTATTCTGTGTCTGGCTGCCTGAGCCGGCAGTTACATCTCCCCTCATCTCGCTGTACCTGCAATTCAGGGAGAATTGCTTTCCCAAATTACCGTCTTTAGTCAGATATCCACGCTCAGCTTCCCTGCAAGAGCCAGATGGAAATGAAACGGGCTAAAATGTTAATCCAGCCAGAGTTTTCCTTCAGCTGTTCAAATGGCCTGGCATCAAAGCATCCGTCCTGCTTATTAAAAGGTGGTGGAGACTGGGGATTGGGATCCAGAGGAACTCACTGCAGTTGCTATGGGTGCTTCTGGTGCTGCTGTTGGAAGCAGGAGAAGAACGTGTGGATGTGTCTGCCAAGGTTTGCAGCAGAATGAAACTGTTAGGGGCATAAATAACACAACAGTCCCCCTTTATCTGTGGGGGATACATTCTAAGACCATCCCCCATGGATGCCCAAAACCACACATAGTACCAAACCTTGTGGAACCCTGTAGTATGACAGCCATCACCTAAGCACAACAAATTTGTTGAAGACCTTCTCTCAGTCTTTTGCATCTTTCTATGGTCCCAATGAAGTGAGAGGGCTGCTTCCGGTGACACCAGAGTCATTTCCTGTAGTGGTGTTGGAGCAAAGGCAGTTAAAGTGGGGAATGGGCAGGCCAAGGTGCGGGCGGCAGAACCCAGAACTGAGCATGTCAGTGCCGTCCATTTAATATTTTTGGACCATGGTTGACTATGGGTAACTGAAACCACAGAAAGAAGAACCATGGAAGCGGAGGGTGGAGGGGGGGTCCCTGTACATTGAAATTTTCTCATCCTCAAGCTAGGGCAGTGCTGTCTCAACATGGAGAAAATGAGGAATAGCAACAAAAAATACTTCCCCCACCCACAAGCTTCCCTTTGCAGAAAAATAGGGGCTTTGCACAGAAAATTCTCTCTCTCTCTCTCTCTCTCTCTCTCTCTCTCTCCTCTCTCTCTGTGTGTGTGTGTGTGTGTGTGTGTGTTTTGCTTGTTACCTGTGCAAAAAGCAACATTTATATGCAGGAAAACATGGCCTATTCTATGTTCCCAATAGAGTTAAACCATTGAATCAGTTGGATTTACCTATGTGTTGACTCGCCATTCAACAACTGATTGAATGGGTTTACTGTATTTGGATTCTGGTCAGTGTATTTTGCACAAAACTTGTTTTCTGAGCAAAAAGCATTTTTTTTCCCTTTGCATCAGAAAGCCATGACTTAAATCCCACTGGTTAGTCCCATCAGAGTAAATTCCTTGATTCAGGTGTTAAACAGTGAGCTAACTCAGTGATAAGTCCCATTAACTCAATAGCTCTACCCAGTTGGAATTAACAATAGGGTTCAAGTATTTTCTAAATTCACAGTTTCTTGTTGGAAAAATTCTTTCTTTTTTTCTTGCACAGAAGACATTCCTTCTGCACAAAAAGTATGCTTTTGTGTTAACTAGTTTTAGTTATAGAAAATCATGCAAAAACCCTCGCACATTTACATGGCAATGAGAAAAGTCTACAAGTGTGAGGTATGGGAAGATTCACATCCCTAGCACAGAAGCTCCCACCTTTCGACACCCCATTGTCTGACAATTCGCTCTTTCAACATTTTCAAATTAAGAATGAGTTTCATTAATTCAAAGGAGGTTCCACTCTTCCATCAGTTCTTCTTGCCAATAGAGGCTCACCTGGGCTTGCATGTGTATACTGCTTGCAAGATGAACTGAGATGGGGGAAAGCACTAAGCTGACAGGGAAACTTTGCAAGTAGCACATGTATGGTTGGTCCCAAGTGAGCCTCTATGAGTCTTTCGTGTTCCCTACAGTACAATACCTGGGTTCCACTTTTCAACCAACCATTTTCTGACAGTGCTCTGCTCCCTAACCTGTCAGATAAAGGAAGCGGGGAAGCTGGTATCTAAGAAGCATTCAGGATGGTAAGGAATATAACTGTCTTTTTCCGTTGCCTATCAGCCTACAAACAACTAATGGCCAGAGAATCAACAGTGTCTTTTGCCTCTATTACCAGAATGATGGGAAGTCTGTGATACCTTTTCTTTTTCCAGGTAGAGATGAGTTCCAAAGGTTGATTGATCACACTTTGTATGCAAGGATGTATCTCCTGTCACTTTGTGCTAACCTCCTGTCTATCCATCTTGTGGAAAATGACCACAAGTCAGACCTCCGTGATTTATTATTTGCGATGTTTGTAATTTGTGATTTTAATGGAGTGTGGGGGTGTGCGTTTTATGTACAGGATGAGATGCTCTGAGCAATTTCCAGGAAGGTCAGGACAAGCATCCCATCTCTCAAATCAAAAATCAAGTTTCCCATAGAGTTTTGGGACAATTGATACTTTTCTTTATGAACTAAGAGTTATTTATTTCATTATTTCTCATCATCAATCAAAAAGCACCAGCTGCTGTAATTGTTACCTTACACAAGAGGAAAATGCTCCATTATCCCACAGGTCACCAAGTCATCTTTTGGAGTGAGGTGATGGGCTGGGGAAAGGACAGTTCTTGGGGCCCCAATGTGTGGCCCTTGAAGCCTCCCAGAGCCCCTCAAAGATCCCAGCCACTCCCACTTTATAAAATAAAACCATGGTGATTTTCATGATTTGGGATTTTTTTTTTTTTGCCCCCAGACCCAGCCAAGTTGAGCCCAAATTCACTGCAAATGTGGTGACTTGCTTCCTTCAGCTATCATACCCACCCAAGCCCCTAACAACAGCAACTGGAAGTGAAGCATTATTACTTCCAGCATGCAGGGCATGTGGGTGGGAGAATGGGCCCTCATCCACTGCAGTTACAATCACAGAATCTTAGAGCTGGAGGAAACCTCAAGGGCCACCTAGTCCAACCCCCATTTTGCCGTGCAAGAATACCCAATCAAAGGACTCTCAACAGATGGCCATTCAGCCTCTATTTCTCCAAAGAAGGAGACTCCACCACACTCCCAAGCTGCAGGGTATTCCACCGTTGAACTGCTCTTACCATCAGGAAGTTCTTCCTAAAATTTAGGCTTTTTCTGTAGTTTGAAGCCATGGCTTGATGTCTTGGGCCATTTCTGCACTGGACTGTTATAGCGCGATGATTCCACTTGCAACATCCTATGGAATCCTGGGATTTGCAGTTTTGGGAGGGGTCAGCCGGCTGCAAACTGCAAACCCCAGGATTCCATAGGAGGTTGCAAGTGGAATCATCGTGCTATAACAGTCCAGTGCGGAAATGGTTACAGTCTCTGGAGCAGCAGAAAACAAGCTTGTCCCATCTTCCATACGACATCCCTTCATATATTTAAACATGGCTGTCATGACACCTCTTAACCTTCTCTTCTCCAGGCTAAACATACCAGCTGCACAAGTCAATCTTCATAGGGCATGGCCTTATACCATGTTGGTCACGTTCCCCTGGACTTTCTACCAGGATGGGGAGCAATGGCTTCAAAGTATAAGAAAAGAGATTCCACCTAAACATTAGGAAGAATTTCCTGATTGTAGGAGCAGTTTGACAGTGGTATGCACTGCCTGGGACTGTGGTAGGGTCTCCTTCTTTGAAGGTTTTTAAACAGAGGCTGGATGGCCATCTATTGGGTACGCTTTGACCGTGTTCCTGCATAGACTGGACTGGACTGGACTCTGTGATCGTATGAAGTCTTTGCCCATGTGTATGAGTCTACACTGTATTATGTTCCTTGTACTGCTGCATATTCTCCAATTTTCCTGATTTGGCAGGGGCAATCCCAATTAATCCTCTGCCATCCCACTTTTTCAGCTGCTTTTAAAATGTTCCATTTTCTTCCTTTGTCCTCAACTTACTTCAGTCACTGAAAACTGACTCCAAAGTATAAAAGGAGTTTGCACTCAGTTAACTCAGCAGGAAAGATACGAGAGAGAAGTGAGTGGAATCTTGCCTTTCCCAGGAAGCTCAGGCAAAAAACATACTGCTGCAGCCTCTCCTAGCTGGTGTGTTCTTCCTCATTAATAACCTTTGCCATCTTGAGGTGCTTGGCCATGTTATGGTTTTCATGAGTGAAAAATTTGGAGGTGATATTCTGTTGGAGACAGCCCATGGTCTGAACATTGGACTATGACCCAGAAGACCAGGGTTTGATTCCTCGCTCAGCCTTGGAAACCCACGGGGTGACCTTGGCTGTGTCACACACTCTCAGCCCCCAGAAAACCCGATGATAGTTTTGCTTTAGGCTCACCGTAAGTTGGAAATGACTTGAAGAAATACAACAGCAACGATGCTGCTGAAATGGGGACAATTTGCTTTCCCTTCCAACTCTATAGTTTTAGGTCTAGGGCCCTGTGGATTAGTCCCAACTTAAGACCCAGTGAACTAAATATCAGTGATGTAGACTTGAGTCAATAGACTCAGGTGCAAGTCAGACTTAAGTCAGACTGACTCAACTCGGACTTGACTTGGCAAAAATTACACACTGACTCGATTCGACTTGAGACTTGCAGATTTTTAGTGACTGACTTGCTGCCATTGGTTCAGTAACACAACACATTCGTCCAGAAACCTTACCACTTACTGTCCACATGATGATCGGTCTCACGGCCAAAGTGTGGACACATTTCTCAGAGGGAACAGCAAATGGGTTAGGCAATGAGCTTGAAGTGGGCATGAGGTCTGCTCAGCAGCCTGTGCCTGCTACATATAGGAGGACTTTTCTAAAACTTGTCCTAAAAGCAAGACTCATGCCCAGAGTGCAGGTGCGTATCTCAAAGGGGAAGCTTCAATAATGGGGGATAAGAAGGATCCTATTCCCCACTTCTGAAAAAGCCTCCAACTTTGCAAATGGGAAGTAAGGAGGATCTTATTCCCCACTTCAGAAGCTGCAGATGGCAAAATCACAAAAGTGGAGGGCTGACTCTACTTAATTGTTAATACTGACTTTATATGACTCTGTCCAGAAATTCTGGAATACAGGTTGGGGTATGAAGTTGGCTCCCAGACCTGAGACTTGACTTGAAAGTATCTTACAAGGACTTGAGACTTGCCTTGAGACTTGAAGGTAGAGACTTGAGACTTGGAGCAAAAGACTTATATACATCACTGCTAAATATTGAATGGTGAGTCAACACACAGGCAGTGGTTTGACTGAGTGGCTCTCCTACAGGGGATTGACTCAGGAAAGAAAGCCACAGTCGCCTGACTTTGCAAGGCCTGAGCAGGCCACTGAAGCCCTCCCTTGCATAGGGCCACCATAATTAGAAGTCAATTTGATGTCAACAACAACCAAATCTAGTCAGCCACAACTATAGGGTCGAGGCCCAAGATGCAAGGAGGGTCTACCTGTTGAGCGTTAGGAAGGCTTTCCTGCATGCAAGAAAGGGATAAGCAAGAAAAAAGGAAAAAAAAAACAGACCAGGAAGAAGCCTTGAATGAAAGCAGCTTCAAGGGTTTTTCTTTTCCCCTTTTTCAAGCATTCATTATCAATGCAAACATTTCCAGCTGCTGCAAGTAGAGAAATGTCTTTACAGGACTCCTTCCTCACTTCAAAGAAGTATTGACAATGGCTGAGACGGCAGGGGAGCTTCACTCGCTGACAACAGCTGAAGAGGGGAAAAAGAATCTATAGGCTTTGTCTATGCTTACATATGCAAGAATCAAGCAAGATTTAAAAAATAAAAAGAGCAAATATTCGCAGAGCTTGAATTTTAGTTCTCTGCTAGGCCAAAGGCTCTGTGCATTTACAAACTTCCTTTTGTCTTTCTCCCTGCCTTTCTCCCTGCCTGCTATTCCTCATGCAGGTGGGCCAAGAACATGCACCCTGACTCTTTTGTCAACTCTGGAACATGGGCATAATGTACTCCGTGTGCCTTAAATTATGTGCCCACCCTATTCATAGAATTGTAGAGTTGGAAGAGCCCGCAAGGGCCACTGAGTCCAACCCTGTTGTGCCGTGCAGGAAGACACAATCCAAGCTCTCCTGACAGAGGGCCATCCAGCCTCTGTTGAAAAGCCTCCTGAGAAGGAGACTCCACCACATTCCCAGGCAGGGGTGGATTCCACTATCCAACTGCTCTTACCATTAGGACGCTCTTTCTAAAGTTTATGTGGAATCTCTTTTTCTGAAGTTGGAAGGCACTGTTGCAGAAAACCAGCTTGCTCCATTTTCCATATGACACCTCTGCAAATATTTAAACACGGCTATTATGTCACCTTTTAATCTTCTCTTCTCTAGGCTAAGCATGCCCAGTTCCCTATACCACTCCTCATAGGGCTTCATGGTTTCCAGGCCTTTGCACATTTTGGTCACCCTCCTCTGGACATGTTCCAGCTTTTCAATATCCTGTCTGAATGGTGGTGCACAGAGCTGGACACAGGATTCCAAATCAGGGCCATTTCCGCACGAGCCTGTTATAGCGCGATGATTCCACTTTTTTTTTATTACTTTTATTTTGGTTCAAAAAGAAAAAGAAATACAAACATCCACAAACATATTACACATATTAATTCTTACATTCCCCACCACCCAGTTCCCCCAGTGCAAAATCTTCCTTTCTAACACACAATGATTCCACTTTCAACCTCCTCTGGAATCCTGGGGTTTGCAGTTTTGGGAGGGGCCGGCCGGCCCCTCCCAAAACTGCAAACCCCAGGATTCCAGAGGAGGTTGAAAGCGGAATCATCGCGCTATAATAGGCTCATGCGGAAATGGCTGAAGTCTGATTAAAATATCTGGGTTCAAAGTAGAATAGGGTGGGGCTATTGCTTCCTTCAACCTAGACACTATGCTCCTACTGATGCCGCCCAAGTGGCTTTGGCTTTCTTAGCTGCTGCATCACACTGTTCAGCCTGTGGTCTAGTAAGACTCCTAGATCGCTTTGCATCCACATGTAAAAAGCTATGGCTCAACACCACATTTCAGTTAAAGTGCTATGATTCCGCTTCAATTACCGTGGTTCTATCCCGTAGAATCCTAGGGTTTGCAGTTTTGGGAGGGATATTTAGAATTCTCAGACAGAGAGCTCTAGGGATTCACAAAACTACACATCCTAGGAATCGATAGGATGCAGCCATGATAGTTAAAATGGAATCGTCACACTATGGCCCTTTCCGCACCTTACCTTCTTCCAGCGCTGGGGTGCAAGGATCGCGCGAGCAGCCTCCAGCAAGAGGCTCTCATGTCTGGGGTCCTTCAGCTCTGCCCAAGCTGCCTGCTCACGCGAGAGCCCCGCCTCTTCCTTCCGCAGCGCAGCCTGGGGGTTTCCTAGGCTGTGCTGGGGCAGGAAACACAATCGGCGCAGCTCCAGAGGCTCCGCACACCAGGTAAGTGCGCGTGGGGTCCAGGATCAATGCACGATTGCACACCATTTTTGGCTTCTAGCCGAATATGAAAAGGTGTGCAATCAGCGCCTGCCAGCCCCTGGAGCATTATGCGATTGTGAGTGCGTCGTGCAGATCGCTCCTCACAATCGTGCGACGCTCCAGGTGCCCTTTCGCATGGAAAATGCCATGCGGAAAGAGCCTATAAAATTGTGTAGTATGAAATGACATGTGGTTCAGCATAGTGGGAAAGAGGATAAGCTATGAACAAGTCAGTTTCTTGGTCGAAACTTATTTGAAGCCACTAACTTTCAATTTCCCCATCATTTGTATGGGAACAATAATGAAGGATTACTTTAGAAGGCTGGCTGAATCAGTTTATAGCTAGTGTTCTGTCAAGTCGGCAGGGGAAGAAGCTCTACATAATAACTTTTTGAAAAAGCAAATAAATTCAAATTCAGGAAAATGCATAAGCGCACACACACAGACACACAGACACACACAGACACACAATCCAATTAATCAGCCTGCAGTACTTGACTTTAACTGGCAACATACTGCTTGGCTTACTTACTTGGGCATTGTACATAGAACATGTGCATCCATGTGCCATGTGACTTTAATTGTGCAGTGTCACAACCCTGTGACCATAAAGGTATGATCCTTCTCCTTGCTCTAAAATCTTGGTCAACCTTCCTCCTCCTTGTCCTCGTCCTTCTCTTCCTCCCATCTTCTTACTTCCGTCCTCTGCTTTTTGACACCACAATTCCCAAAGGATATTGACAAGCTGTTTCCGTAGGAAGGTGACCAAAATGGTCAAAGGCCTAGAAACCATGAAGCCCTGTGAGGAGCAGCTTAGGGAGCTGGGGATATTGAGCCTGGAGAAGAGGTTAAGAGATGGTATAGCCATGTTTAAATATTAGAACGGATGTCTTATAGAGGATGGAGCAAGACTGTTTTCTGCTGGTCCAGAGATTAGGACACAGAGCAATGAATTCAAATGGCAGGAAACTTGATTCTACCTAAACGTTAGGAAGATCTTCATGGTAAGAACAGTTCAACAATGGAGTAAGCTGCTTCCTGGGAGTGTGGTGGAATCTCCTTTGGAGGTTTTTAAATAGAAGCTGGATGGCCATCTGTTGGCAGTGTTTTGATTGTGTCTTCCTGCATGTGATTGGATGGAGTTGGACTGGATGGCCCTTTTCCAGCTCTCCCGTGATTCTATGAGTCTTCCTATCTTCTTCCTCTTACTTCCATCATCCATCCTGTCCTGCCTCTCAGCCGAATATTTTATTCCCCCCTCCCAACACCTTCAAGCAAGAAAACACACCATAAATATTAATCCTGCCAGCACTTATGGGTCTATTAAAAGCTGTCTCCTCTTCTGTCCCTCCCCGAGGGGGCTTCATCCATTCCGATTATGCTAACGGCCCTCGCGCTAAATATGCCATCGCCGGGGTGATAAACGCGGCCTGCGGAGTGGGTCCATCCGGACGTTAATCGAAGGCCTTTAATGAAGTCAGCATGTTGCTTGAGCCCATTAGGAAGATGTTCTGGAACTGGGCCCAAAGGGGCTTGTGGTGGCGGAAGCAAGTTTAGCTAGTGAATTGGGGATGGAGGCTGACTATGTGTGTATGCATCCATGTACTCGGCGTCTGTTGCTCCAGAGACAGAGAAAGCACTTAAGGACTTCCACTTGGGAGGGAGCAGAGAGGACAAACACCTAATGGATTTTTTATTGCTGGCTGAACCTTTTAGTCTCGAGCTTCATTCCTCCTTCCTCTCAAAATATACCGCCAGTCTGTGCTTTCAGGTAGTAATGGTGCTTTGCTTGTCCATCACACCCCCCCACCAACTTTTTCTCCAAGAAGTTGTGGCTAAAATATCACCAGGTCGCAGTCTTTTATTTCTGAAGCATTCAACTATTTCCCCAGCTGGTTTTGCCTTCTCACTCCCCCTCCTCCTGCTCTCTCCATCCCACTCCTCCAATTTCCTTGCTGACTCTGCTCTTTCTGTCCTATTAAAAAAAGAAAACCAAAAAAAAAGACAATGCTGGGAAGGAGGGGGTGAGGTGGAATCAGTCCCTATGATATAGTTCTAGTGTCAGTTCTGTGTACATAAACAGTAGACTTTGTGCATTTTTATGGCTTTGAGTTAACCCGGGGAAGGAAGGAAGGAAGGAAGGAAGGAAGGAAGGAAGGAAGGAAGGAAGGAAGGAAGGAAGGAAGGAAGGAAGGAACTTATTTATTTATTTATTTTGCCTGACAATGAGCCTGTGTTGCCTGAAATTCAGCTGGCACGTGTGAAAATATGCACCAGTCAAAAATGAAAATCTACCTTCTACATCAACGCTTTCAGAAGGGAGAACTCTGAAATTAGGATTCCCAACTCAGGACTGCCTAGGCTTGCCAGATCTCAGGGCCTGGCCCTGAGTCTCCAGTTTTCATGGGTCATCTCCAGGTGGGGGATGAGGGTATAAATGCTTCAGTTTTGGGGGCTCCATTCCATACAAGAAGAAAGGGCTGGGGGCAAATCTCCAACTTGCCTGGAAGATCAGCATCTTGGTACAGTTTGCAAAGCCTAACTGATTTGTTCCTGCAACTTGCAAAGATTTCCCAGGGGAGGTCTGTCTGATTACTGAATTAGCTTCCTTCTTCCGTCCTAGACATCATTGTACCAAGGCTCACCCTCTGCTCTGCATCGTCTTTCTGCCTTACTTGCCAAACAGGAAAATACTCCCTCATTCTCTCTCTCTCTCTCTCTCTCTCTCTCTCTCTGTGTGTTTGAATGACACGCTGGGAGCAACTATGGTTGCTACTTAATGCATAACATTTAGTGACATTGACAAACTGGAAGGTTCCCAGAGGAGGGGAACCAAAATGATAAAAGGCCTGAAAACCATGAAGCCCTATGAGAAGCAGCTTAAGGAGCAGGGTTTGCTTAGCCTGGAGAGGAGGAGGTTCAGAGGTGTTATGATAGCTATGTTTAAATATTTGAAGGGATGTCATATGGAGGGTGGAGGAAGCCTGTTTTCTGTAGCTCCGGAGACAAGGACTGTCATATTGGGGCTGCAACAAGCACAAGAGAAATAGAAGACCTGGTATGACCAGTATACCAGAGAACGTTGCTTTGAGAAGGGAGACCAAGTGATGGTCCTGAAGGTTATCCAGTCTAACAAGATGGAAACTTCCTGGGAAGGTCCTGCCACAATGCAAGAATGCATTGGGACAGTGAACTACCTCATACAGTTTCCAGACTCTAAAGTCAAGCCAAAAGTGTACCATGTGAATTCACTGAAACCCTTCTACGAGAGGCCCAATCATCTTCTCACACTTTCAGTCCAGGAAGATGAGGAGGAAGAGTGGCCTAAAGATGCTTTCTATGATTGGGAGGGTGGTAACTTAGAAGATGTTAAACCTTCCCCAAGACTCAATGCTATCCAACGCAAGCAGTTCTCTCAATTGATGGGCAAGTTCACCACCCTGTTTTCACCTATCCCAGGTCACACCACAGATCTTCAACATGTGGCTGGAAGTTCTAATGTGGTTGCAGACTCCTTGTCGCGCAGAGAACTGGAGGGAGGTTAAGAGGGATGAGCTTTACATGTCTGTTATTGATAATATGGTTAACCTGTACTGTTGTGTGTTTGCATGTGTTCTCTGACTTTTCCTTTCTTAGGTCACAGGATGAAATCCCAGCCGGTGTGGCTCCAGCCTTCAACTGTTTCCAGACCATCTGAGATTTGGGGGGCATGTGATAATGGTGCTTCCCATTATCTAGACTTAGCTAAAGAGGGATACTTCCCTCTTCAGGTAAACCAAGGGTTAATAAGGGGTTGGGATTAGATTACATTTTAGTGTGGGTCAACATTACAGGTCACAGGGTGAGAACTGACCAATCAAAAAGGGAAGAGGTGAGCATCTTCGGGATGCTTCGAGGGAGAAGTTATAAAGCTTCTGAGGAAGGCCATGTGGCTGAGAGAGAACAAAGGGATACCTCCAAGAGAGATGAGATCTGTGCCAGTCGGAGGCTGCAGGCATGCCCCGCCTCCTGGCCCCTCTCTTCTCTCTTAGAAGATCTAAGCCTATGAACATCTGTGAGTACTAGATTAAAGTAGTTAGCTGCGTTAGGCTTTTAATTATTTTGGAGTTGGCTGATCTAAAGAGTGTATCTGTTTTTGTAACTACTTGTAACTTAAGTGTACCTGGGAGCGGGGAGCCTCTCATGTGTATTACTGTCTTGTTTATTTGCATGCCTTGAATAAATGCTTTTCTGTAAAACCTCTGTTTCCTCTCCATTCCCACGCCATCCTTCGGCACACGCTAGATAGGACTTCTCTCACTCAGAAGCGGGGAGGTGAGAGGGAAGGAAAGGTCCTTAAACACAGAGATTGGTGATCCACTGAGCAGTCTCCCGCTGTACTTACTGTTCAGTTAATTCAGAATTCAGTGGGTGGTGCACTGGCTTCAAACTTCGGGAAAAAAGGTTACATCTAAACATTAGGAAGAACTTCCTGATTGTAAGAGCAGTTTGGCAGTGGAATACGCCACTGCCTGGGAGTGTGGTAGAGTCTCCTTCTTTGGAGATTTTTAAGCAGAGGCTAAATGACTATCTTTCAGGAGTACTTTGGTTGTGTCTTCCTGCACGGCAGAATGGGGTTGGACTGGATGGCCCTTCGGGTCTCTTCTGTGATTCTGTGGTATTACCAGGGGCCATACCTAGGTCTCAGGGCCTAGGATGATCCTGAACTGCTAGCCCTAGGACTATTGTAGGGCCTGAGATTTCAGCACCAAAACCTGAGGCTTGGGGATGGCCAATTCTTCTGATGTCAGAGAGGGCAGGTCCTCGTGCTACCCTGTGAACCAGGGGCCCCGGGAGGGGCGCCCAAATAACCAAACAACAACAAGCAAAGATGGGGAAATTAACTGGAGCACTCACTGAAGCTAACGAGAGGCAGGGTAACTTTGCGAGGATCTTTTAACCCTATGTGTACGGGGTCAGGTCAGTCAAGCAGTCAGACAGTTTTAAAATAGCAAAAATGATGTTTTATTAACAACAGACAAACATTTAAGACAACACAACCACACAGCTAACTAAGAAATAAGAAATAAGAGTTTTCGGGGGAAATGGGTGATACGACACCTTTCTCGTAGTCTTGAAGAGGTTGAAGATGGAAAGGAAGAAACTCAGCGTGGCGGCCGAGGGGAGTTCGCTCGACAGAGCGGCAGCAAGGCTGGATGGAAGTCCGGAGCGATCCGAGGAAGCTCTCGGAGCTTGGGGTTTTTATGGGGGAACATATGACCGTGGGCTAGTCTGTACTTGGGAGAGAACAATGAGGTTTGGGCGTGAGACAATGTCTCCGAAAGGTCAGAATTTAACATGATTGAGTTAGGTTCGAATTGAGAATGGGATGGCCAGTATGCAGGTGCAGCTTGCCTGGGCGTTGGAGCGTCCTGCTCGCCAGGGTGCCTGCTCGGTGCAGGGGGCTCTTTGTGTTAGCGTGCATCCTTAATGAAGTGTTTGTTTCGGGAGGTCTCCTAAAGCAAGACCTGGCTGTGTCTGGCTTGCTTAGGTGTAAAGAGAAATGTTTCAGCATTTAATAGCCATGCCTAGCTCCGTGCTTGTCCAGGGGCCTCACAAACACTTGGCTGAGGGTGGCAAAATAAGACTGAATTGCGATATCAAAATGATATCTAATATCTACCGAAGCCAGGCCAGTTCACGGTGATAACACTGGAGATGTCACTAAGTGTGATACATAAGAAATAACTATGGATTCACAAAGTACGTTGAAGAAATGAGGACAACACAGGTAGAACACATCTTTCAAGACAGTATTCTCACCCTGAGATTCCTCTGACTGGCCCTGAGGACCAGAGGAGAAGTCCCAGGCCTTAAGGCTCAGGGCTCAGGCTGCAGTCTGAGAACCCTAACCGGCAGGGACTCACAGGCATAGGTCATGCGTGACAGAAGTAGTCACAAAAGTCCATATATTTACAGCTGAGATCTAGAACAGTAGCAGTACCTTCACTAGGTGCTGCTAAGCCAAAGTGCCACAAAAGTTTCAGAGTTTCAAATTGAAGCCGAAATTGCCAAATTAATTTGGGTTTTAAAGGATAAGTCAATTGAAGTTTTTTTTGAAAGACTGGAAACCGTTAAAGGATTTTTATTTTTTTTTATTTTTTTTGGAGCAATAAGAAATCTAATGATGCAATCATTTGTGGCTATGGTCACTGATAATTCTAGGAGGATTACTTAGTTGGATCTAAAATGATAGAATAATATTTTTAAAAAATTTCTTTTTCTTTTTTCATTGCAGTTTGTCTTGCAGTGGGCAGTCAGAGCCCTTTTCTGTTTTAGTAGGTTAGCATTTCATGTTTTAGTTAGCATTTAGTGTTTAATTTAGTGCGGTAGTACAGCGAGCTTGGGCAAGTCACACTCTTTCAGCCTCAGAGGAAGGCAAAGGCAAACTTCCTCTGAACAAATCTTGCAAATCCCCTTAGGGTCACCATCACTCAGAAACAACTGTAAAACATACCACGATAGCAACAGCAGCAAGTTGTGTATTACTTCTAGTTTTAGTTTTCTTATTTGCACACCTATTTCTTTGATTGTAACTGTAATTTAGGTTGTGAATTTGGCTGCTTGTTTGTTTCAAAACCAATAAAGAAATGATCTAAAAAGATTCAACAAAAGAAGGAGACATAAGGACAATTGGAAGCGGTGGAAGGAACAAGAAAACCCAAAATGGATTGGAACCTTGTTAGTGGAAAGAATTCTGGTTCTTATGCTATACATGCCAACCTATGAATTGAAGTGTGCTGGAAGAACATTAAAAACATTGTGTGAAGGCACAGGAGCAGGGACTTCTCTAAAATTGCACCTCGGTTATAGAATATCAGGAGGTGTGGTCCCTATCATAAGGTATCTGCTGTATGTGTATTAGAATAGGTTGGATAGCCAGCATAGGGAAAGCTAGACAGAGTGCTACAAAATATTTAATGCCAATTGTTGATTGCAACAATGTATCTGTTTGAAAATTGCTTGTGTATTCCAATGCATCAATGGTTAATTGCTTTATTGCCCATTGCTACAATGTATCCAGTAGAAGAGAAGATCAGAGTAGCGGGGAAATGAAAGCACCGAAAGATGTTGTGAGAATGTGAAGTGTTCAGAGATAAGGGCAGGAAACATGTTCCAGCCTCAAGGATGAAAGACAGCTAAACAACTGCAAGTCTGGGAAATCTCTAGTAATGTGGAGTGATGTTAAGTATATGATCCTTCCCAATCACCGCTTTGCACACATGAATTTGTATGTGAAGGTATAAAGTCTTTGAACGCCATGAATGATTTAGTCTCAGCAACCCCAGAAAAAGTATGCTGTGTTGCTTGCTTTACCATAAATAAACACTGCTGTCTATCTCAGCTTGGAGTTTGTGGATTGCAAGTTATCCAGGGCATGACATGGAATTCCCTTCCCTTGGAAACCTAATTTGTACCAACACTGACTTTTTTCCAGCTCCATGATGAGACTCATTTCTCTCCTTTTGGGGCCTAATTGATTTCATCCAGTTCTATATACATAGACAGATTTAATCTATTTTAAATGTTAATTTTTTTTATTTTTTCATAGGTTCATAGGTTATTTTTATGGTTTTGAATGTTAAATCGTTTAAACTGATGTAAGCTGCCAAAGCTCATATGATACAACAGAAAATGCAAATATTTTACTTAATCAATCAACAGATGTAATTCATTAATCATCATTAATTAGCCACAAGTTGTAGATGTGAGACCTGCAGTTTAGACCCAAGGCACACCTGCACTACAGAGCTATATCAGCTCAATACCATTTTAGCCATCATGGTTTCAGCCTATGGAATCCTGGCATCTGTCATTTCCTGGACTGTATTTCAAGTGAGGGCATTAGAACTCTTTGGCCGAGATTTCTATGTACCACACTAAATGACAAATCCCATGGTGCCTTAGAAGGAAGTTATGACAATTAAAGTGGCATCAAACGGATGTAATTATGTAATGCAGATAGAGCATCAGCTTCAAAATAGAGGCTGTGGTCGTTGTTGCTGCTGCTGCTGTCTTCAAGTAGTTTCCAGCTTATGGTGACTCTATCACAGGGTTTTCTTGATCAGATTCATTCAGAGAATCATAGAATCATAGAAATGTAGAGTTGGAAGAGATCCCAGGGACCATCCAGTCCAACCCCCTGCCATGGAGGAACACCCTCAAAGCATTCCCAACAGATGGCCACCCAGCCTCTGCTTAAAAACCTCCAAGGAAGGAGACTCCACTACACTCCGAGGCAGCATCTTCCACTGCCAGACGGCCCTGACCGTCAGGAAGTTCTTCCTGAGGTTCGGGTGGAATCTCCTTTCCTGCAGCTTGAATCCATTGCTCCTTGTCCTGGTTTCTGGAGCAGCAGAAAACAAGCCCACTCCGTCCTCTACATGGCATCCCTTCAAATATTTAAACATGGCTATCATGTCCCCTCGTAACCTTCTCTTCTGCAACTTCAGAAACTTCAGCATTGCCTTCCTCTGAGGCTGTGTGACTTGTCCAAAGTCACTCAGTGGGTGTCTATGGCTGAGCAGGGTTTGGAACCCTGGTCTCCTAGATTCTTAGTCCAAAATTCAAACCACTGAGTCATGTTGGCTCTTGTTTCTCAGAAAGGTTTCTTGAGGAGGGTTTGCCTTTGTTTTTCTCAGAGTCTGAGAGAGTGAGGCCATTTCCGCACTAGAGTGTTATAGCGCTATGATTCCACTTTCAACATCCAATGGAATCCTGGGGTTTGCAGTTTCGGGAGGACCCGGCTGGCCCCTCCCAAAACTGCAAACCCCAGGATTCCATGTGATGTTGAAAGTGGAATCATAGTGCTATAACAATCTAGTGCGGAAATGGCCTATGACTTCCCCAGGGTCACCTTTCAACCCTGGTTTCCCAAAGTCCTATTTCAACATTCAAACTACTACGCCAAGCTGGAGATTGCTGACTGAGTCATAAACTGACCCGTGAATCATCCTCCCTGCAGTTGACCCCTTGGATCAGTAGGAAATTGAGAGGCCAACACATATGTAAATTCTGTTGAGTCAATGGGTCTACTTCAGTTGAAACTAACATGTTTCTGAGTCAGTGTGTATGCAAGGATCAAGTTACGTCAGATAGTAGGATGACAAATCGTTGGCAACTCTTCCTTTCTTGGAAAACAAAACCCCAGGGTTGTTGCTGAGCCCAGCATGTGACACAAGTGGAAAGCAAATTGCACGCTACAAACTATTAAAGACTGAAATCATCAGCACCATTATCCCTTTGTAAACGTCTACACTGTCATAACACTGGGAATACTTTGCACAATTCTGACTGAGTTCATTTCAAAGAGAATCCCGTGGCGTTTGAACAGGAGCAGACAAAGAGGCAGCCCAAATGAATGAAACCCAGGGGAAATGCAAAACCATCGGCAGGATGGGGAAGGACAATGATGATGATGGCAATGACTGTTATTCAATACTGATGACAAATAATTGTATAAATTGATATCTATAAGGTTTTAAGCAGCAGTGAAAACATAAAATATGTTATGCTTTTAACAGATGTTATCATAATTATGTGCTCCTTCCTTGGAGGTTTTTAAGCAGAGGCTGGATGGCCATCTGTTGGGAGTGCTTTGAGGGTGTTCTGCATAGCAAGGGGTTGGACTGGATGGCCCCTGGGGTCTCTTCCAACTCTACATTTCTATGATCCTATGATTCTATACTGTCCTTCTGATATTTAATTTGTCATTTGCATTTATATTCATTTTTTATGAAGCCCCCATTGAAACAATGATGTGGGACAAAACACATTGGGCTTGTTTGAGAGAATAAACCATGTGCGGAACACTTAGGGACTTGCCTCCCCATTTTTCCTGTGTTATTCTGCCTTGCAATTACATCACCTGGAGTTATGGATCTGTAACTGCGTGACCGATCTGTATTCAGTAAGACTGCACACTCTTCCTGTTAACCCTTGCAAAAGCCAACCGAGTCCACCTTAAGAGCCAGCTTCTGGAAAGGGCAAATGAGGGCCATTCAGCTTCTGATGGAGATGCAAAGAGAATGATCTTTCCGCCTCGTCTCTGCAGGAGGTGAGGCTGTGACCGTCAGAAGAAACCTTGTCACAGCCTCGGTCACTGGCAGAAGGGTGGTGAAAACCTCATGTCGAGAACTGCTACTTTGTGTTGCTCAGGAAAACACCCATATAATTTCTATGTTGTTTGTTGGAAACATAATAGGCTAGTAAACAAACATTGCTGGAGTTAAAACCTTCCTTCAATCACTTTGCTATATAGTAAAACACAGTAATCCATCAGCATCTATTCCTGACGCTCATTGGTGGTTCTTCTAGGCTTACCTCCCCTTCCTATAATTGCAAAATGGCTTTCTTTTGGTTAAAGCAACTCCTGTCTACAGTCACTTTGATCTTTTAGAGGTCTTCTTTTGTCTTTGATATTTTAGTTCTAAACTCCACCATTGTATCCTCCAGCCTAGTCCTCGTAAATCACCCTCTGATTGCTATCATCTAAGCACAATAACTAAACATTATTTACCTCAGCTGGACAATTGCTATTTATTGCCCCAGCCAATGAACAATACTGACCGTTTGGTCCCTAATTCCCAATTACATTCCCATTGTTCCTGTTACATTCAGCTGTTACTGCAAGAGAGAAGCCCTATCATGGGGTCTACAATTTTTAATATTAAAATATAGCTCCATAGGCCAGAGAGGTCCCCGAAAGGGCACGCAGGCCCAGCCGAAAGACCGACAACAGGGTCAGATCAGTAAAATTCCCATCACGTAGCCCCAGGAAAACCTCGAGACAAACAAACCCACAATAAACAAAAGATCCTCAGCTCTGAGATGCTGTCTTGAGAGGATTAACATATATGCCTCGAGCTAAGCGAATATTCCATCAAGCGGGGACCGGAATTCACACCACCACACCTCCAAAAATCCGGAGATTTTGGCAGCACCCAATAATCCTATCATGCAAAGGAAATTGAGCTTTGTGCCCACTGCAACTCCCATTGTTCTCCCCGGGAAAGGATTAGCCCTCCAGGTACTTTTTCCCCTATAAAAAGCCCCAGCTTTTGAGTGTTTTTTCGGATCGCTCCCGGTCACCCCATCCGACCGTCGCTCCGTTTGTTGAGCAACCCCCTCAGCCCTCTCCGTGCTGAGTCCCACTTCGTGGCTGCTTTCTCGGACCCAGGCTTCAGGGCAAGGTGCAGTATTACCCCAACAACACCCCTCCCTCTGTCCAATTTCCTCTCTTTTTCTTCTTAATAGCTCTTGGGTGCGTGTGTGCAAGAGTGCGCTGGGGCGTGAGACGCACATTTAATAAAATCATTTATTGGACAATTTGTTTGGTTTTTGGCTTGGCCTGACCCTGTAAAAACTGGGTAAAAAGACCCCGCTAGGTTACCCTGCCTCTTACAGCGCTATTGTTGGCGCTCTGACTAGTTTCCATTCCCCTTCACGTGGAGCACAGTGAGGTGTCCCCCAAGGGACCCCAGAAATCAGGGTAACACAGCATTTCTACACAATTACACATGCTCCCCCGCTCCATTCCACAAATTGCTCCATGTCTAGGAGAAATAACAACATGACACCTCATCCTCCTTGTGCCCTTATCATCAGCTGAATGGAGTCTCTTCCCTTGCCTTACTCTTAAGATGAAGTGGGAGAGGGTCCAGCCAGGAGATATGAATTAGTTACCTCTCTTTATCTAAATGGAATCATAAAATCATGCAGTTGGAAGAGATCAGAAGGCCCATCCAGTCCAATTCCATTCAGCCATGCAGGAAGACACAACCCAAGCCCTCCTAACAGATGGCTGTCCAGCCTCCGTTTAAATATCTCCAAAGAAGGAAATTGCATCACACTTATTGAGGCAGTGTATTCCACTGCCAAACTGCTCTTACCATCAGGAAATTCTTCCTCATGTTTAGACAGAATCTCTTTTCTTGCAATTTGAAGCCATTGCTCCTAGTGTCTGGAGCAGCAGAAAGCAAGCTTCCTCCATCCTTCATATGACATCCTTACAAATAATTAATCATGGCTATCATGTCACCTCTTCACCTTCTCCCCTCCAATATTCCAGCAAGAAATTATCATTATTTCATTTTAAGTCCTACTTTGGGGTTGCATAGCATAAATTTACATGTGTAGAGTTTCACATTAATTATGCTACAAAACTGTGAATGGCAATGTTGCCCAACTGAATTCAGACCTGCATATGCAACAAAAACTGTGCACATATGCGCAATTTGTGCATGCCCATCTATGTTCAATGCAACATTTCATGCCTTCACATCCATTGACAAAGTACATTGTGCATGTGTGCAAATCTTCATACGCAATAGCATTCCTTTCACAACTCTCCTTCTGCATCTTGGAACTGAATGCAGCCACTCTGTATTGGACAAAATATGCAGATGTTTCCATAGAGGAAAGTAGGGGCACAGAAGACACCAACAGGATCCCACCCCCTTTATTTATTTATTTTTCAGTGACTGGCATCTTGTTGGTAAATTAAAATGAGATAAATCAGAACTACAACGAGCCAGTGTCCATGCAGAATGGGCAGAAGCGGAATCTAGGTGCTTCCTTCCCCAGTGCAGCATGGGAAAGAAGTCGGCTGCAGTGCGGAAGGAAGGTGTGTGTCACTCATGCTCCCATCTGCAGGCAACCACCTGGGTATGGAGGAGAGCATTGGGGACACACTCCCATTCCAGCAAAGGCACTGCCAGGATGCCATCAGGACAATGATGGAAAAAGGGTAAGGTGGGAAATTGACCCTAGCTATGGAAGCAGAGCTGCATGCGACGTAAAAAGAAGTTGCTTCCTGTAGTAGCTCCAGGAAGACACAAAAGGCCATGCCGGTGAATCAAGGAACCAAGAAATGGTTTCAGACTACAGGAGAAGAGATTCCACCTAAACATTAGTGTTACTCCGAGGGAGAAACCCTATCCCGGAGTTTACAATTTTGATATTACAATATGATTCAATGCGCCTGAGAGGTCACCGGATGGGCAAGTAGGCAGCAATGGTCAAAGATCGAAAATCAGGTCAGGCCAGTAAAATCCCCAGTCGCGTAGCCCAGGAGACCTCAAGATGGGTAAATCCACAATAAACAAAGGGTCCTCAGCCCCAAGACACCGACTTGCAGGAATTAGCGTGCTTGCCCCAAGCTGAGCAAATATTCCACCAGGCGAGGACCATTTATATGAAGTCACACCACAAACTAACACAGCCGAAGATCCTGAGACTTTGGCAACACCTTGCAATCTCATCACACAAAGGAAATTACCATGGTGGTGCTTTGTTATCACTCCAACACCCATTGTTCTCCCTGGGAAAGGATTAGTCCTCCACGTACTTTTTCCCCTACAAATAGTCCCAGTTTTTGAGTGGTTCTTTGGATCACCCCCGGTCATCCCAGCAGACCGTTGCTCCGTCCATCAAGTAATCCCCTCAGCCCTCTCTGTGCTGACCCCCACTTCTCTGCTGTTTTTTCCCAGACCAAGGACTTCAGGAAAAGGCGCAGTATCACCCCAGCTACACCCCTTCAATATTCCCCTATGCAGTTTCCTCTCTTTTGCTTCTTAATAGGTCTTGAGTGAGTGTGTGAGTGATTGCATTGGTGCGTGAGACTTTCATTCAATAAAATCATTTATTGGACATCTTTGTTTGGTTTTTGGCTTGGCCTGACCCTGTAAAAACTGGGTAAAAAGACCCCACTAGGTTACCCTGCCTCTTGCATTGCTATTGCTTGTGCTCTGGCTAGTTTTCGTTCCCCATCGCATGGAGCGCATGGAGGTATCCCCCAAGGGAACCCAGAAATCAGGGTAACATTAGGAGGAACTTCCTGACTGTAAGAGCAGTTTTACAGCAGAATATGCTGTGACCTCAGTGGAGTGTGTTGAAATCTCCCTCTTTGGAGGTTTTAAACAGAGGCTGGATGGCCATATGTTGAGAATGCTTTGACTGTGTCGTCTTGCATGGCTGAATGGGGTTGGACTGGATGGCCCTTGGGTCTCATCCAGCTCTAAGATTCTATGAAAGAAATGCATTTCTGTCCCACCCACTGACAGAGCAGAATCTGAACAGAATGGAGGCCCTGAGCTTGGTGCTTGTTTGCCCTAACGTACAAACTTAAAAGTTGCCAGGTCACGCATACATTGTTCATGTGTTGGGGTGAATTTCCATCCAACCACCATTTGGCCCAAGCAACGCCCTGTTATCCCCTCTTCATTCTTCTTCAAACACAAAAATCTCTTGCTGCAAGATCTTAGCCTAGGCTTCTTATAATACTTGTATGCTGAGCACTGGATCTGCAGATAAAATCAATTGAAAACCATTTAAAACAATGAAGAACAACTTAAGCAGTCATGCCATGAAAAGATATAAAACATTGTAACAACAAAAACATTCAATAATTTGACACTGAGGGACAGATTAGAACAGTTTAAAACTTATACAGATTTGGTCAAAGTTGTTAGACTCCCTAAGGCTTTGATAAAAAGCTGCGTTTTAAGAAGGTGCTGGAGAAAAGCCAGTGTTCCTGCCAATTGGTAGCTAACCTTGAGGCAATGAATGAACAATAATTCTCTCTTTCTCTCTCTCTCTCTCTGTCTGTATGTTTGTGTGTGTTTATCAGCATAAGAACATTGCTAACAGGATTGGAACACAGGAAAATACAAAGCAGCCATGAAAAACATCTTCTAGGGGAGAAACATCTCTTTATAGCAGCTGGGTTCCAAGCATGGAATGGTTGGGTGACAGATACAGCAATCTCCCTTTATCCATGGGGGATACATTCCACTGCTCCTGTGGATACCTGAAACAGCAGACAGTACTGAAGGACCGAATTCTTCCTTACGAACCAGCCCAGGCATTGAGATCTGCTGGAGAGGCCCTTCTCCCTGTCCCACCACTTTCACAGGTGCATTTGGTAGGAACACAGGAGAGGGCCTTCTTAGTGGCTGCTCCCATGCTCTGGAACTCCATTCCCAGAAAAGTCAGACTGCCACCCTCCCTGCTTTCTTTCCACAGTCAAGCAAAGACTTTTTTGTTCCAACAGGTATTCAATATGTGATTGTGGCCTGGCTGATGAAACATGCTGGCTATTGTTAGCCATGAAGAATTTATGAATGTTTATGTTTTGATTATGCATTTTAACTCCATTTTAGTTCTTATTTGAGCATTTAATTTGCATTTCAACCTTTGGAACTCATAATTTTTTACTATTTTTTTTTAAATGACATTGACCCCAATGTGAGGGTTCAGGGCGCAGAACCCTCATGGAAAAAATGTGGAAAAAATGCAAGTAACTCCCCACTCCCTCTCCTGTTCCTTTCCAGGGCTCCTCCCTTTCTGTTCCTGTGCAAAATGGAAGGGAATTGGGGGTGGGGGAAAGCTCACGTGAGTCTGCCTTTCCCCCTCCGGAGCGTCCCCCCTAAATTCCTATGCATTTTGCCCCTGCACAGAGGACTTGTGTGAGGCTTTCCCCCTTCCCTTCAATGTTGTTTGGGAGTAGGAAGGGGACTGCTCAACAACAATAGCAAAAACTCTCTAGCTTCACAGGGAACATAGATAGGCTTCATACTACCAGACAGTATCAAGTTTCTCTATGCTCCCAGCAAAGCAAGAAATTACTGTGACATGACCAGGAGTAGCTTTCTAGCTTCACAAGGACCATAGAGAGGGTTCATATTATTGGATAGCCAATATTTTCCATTTGATATTTTCAGACTGTGAGTAAGTGAAACTGCAGAAAGCAAAAATATGGATAAAGGGGGAATCCCTGTACATTTTGCCATGAGGCTGACAAAGTGCAACCGATGGGTTACATAAGGCCCCATTGTTATTTTTGTGTCCCAAAAGGTACCTTCCAAAATATGTAAAGGTCAGAAAAAATGTTTTGCTCCCAAAGCTTCTAAGCGCACAATGGTCCATTTTGTAGAATTTTCAGTCCCCCATGCCTTTCAGTCTTGCGCCAGACTGGGAAACATAGGCTGCTGGGTATGTTTAGTTTAGTTTGGAGAAGAAACAATGAAGAAGTGAGATGATAGCCATGTTTAAATATCTGAAAGGTTGTGATATGGAAGATGGGGAAAGCTTGTTTTCTGCTGCTCCAGAGACCAAGACACTGAGCAATCGCATCAAACTATAGGAAGAGAGATTCCACCTAAACAGTAGGAAGAATTTCCTGAGGGTAAGAGCAGTACAGCCATGGAATACACTGCTGCCTGGAAGTGTGGTGGACTCTTATTCTTTGGAGGTTTCTAAGGAGAGGTTGGATGGACATCTGTCAATGGGAGTGCTTTGGTGGTGAGTCTTTCTGCATGGCAGAATGAGGTTGGACTGGGTGGTCATTGTAGTTTCTCCCAACTCGATAATTCTTTGACTCGATGACTCTATGAAAATATTGTGAAACTGAACCAAGACACCAAAGAGGCAACCAAATGCAACAGCCAAATGTATATGTGCATCCATGCGCACTGTGCATGCAGTCCATGTGTAATATACATCTGCATATCACATGGGAAAATGCCACTTCCCACAACGTTCGACTGAATGTGTACCTTCCATTTTGAACAAAAACTCACTACTGCTTCTACACATATAGCTCACCAGCAGGATTCTGGCTAGGATTTGCATGTTATAGAGGAGAGGTTCTGAACACAGGGCTGCTGCCCTCACCTTTCTCCAGAATGGTTCAAGGGAAAGTGCTACTTTGGAGAGTAAAGAGAGGTCTCAGGTCTTAAGTAACGAAATGCAGAGGAAACCCTCTCTCCCTCTTTGTGTGACTTGCTGGTTCACTTTTTAAACATGCATTTTAAAATCATGCTAGTTGTTAACTACTTGTTGGTGCTTTTAAGCCTGAGGTTACATTGTGGGCATCTCTGGCCAAGAAATCAGAGGGCTTTCTCAGGGCATGGAGAAACAAAATAGTTGGGCAGATTCCCAGAAAATCTCCCAGCATTTTTGAGAGGTTGGGAGGAATCTCTAACTGTTTTAGGGAAAATAGTCAGGCTGCTCCTGTAGTTGGGTTTGGCTTGAAATAACTGAGGAACATAACATTGCCATGATTAATAGTGTTACAGCAGTACCAGGTGTACTGGGACAGAACACCAGAACTTTCTCATTAGCAGAGACAAGGAAGTCATCTGCTACCCCCCACTCCGCAGACTCAACTGGTGGGGCAGCAAATCTACTCCAAGTTTTATTCTGAACTTTGAAGGAGCACACCAAGGTGGTGCATCTTTCTTGGTTGATAGCATTTCATCCTCCTGGACAGCTTCCTTAAAAGTTCAGAATAAATCTGGGAGTAGATCCATTGTCCTGTGCTCTAGTCAGCAAGTGACCCAAAAACCAGGTGGCTGGAGTTCAACAGCTATCAGTTAGCTAAGCTAGCCCAGGTCCAAGATGATCCAGCTGGATGCAGTGGGGCGGGGGGAGCAAGAGGGTGGTCAGCCAATCTAGAAGTTGCACAGCAAGTCAGTAGCCCAAATTTAAAAAAAAAAAACACAAGGAGTAAAACAAGAGTCATAATAGCCAGTCCAAGGTCAGGAGAACACAAGTGTGCCATCAGCAGACTTCTGTAAGCAACAAAGCTGCCAGTAAGCTGCTGGGAGATTTATAGCCAGTTATGTCAAGGCACCAGGTACCTAATTAGTCAATGTCTTCTACTTAAGAGCCTCTGATATCAGCACACCCTCTCTCTCTCACTAAGCAAGTGGCTGCATCACATTTTCAACCTCCTGCCGGGGAGTAGCCCCCCTTCAGTCTCATCTCCCAGCTCCTCTGACTCAGAGAGACCACCAACATCAAGAGTTGTAAATTCCTGGCTTTCCTGCCACTGACTCCATGTCAATCTTCTAACTCCAGAGGGTGAATTATGACACCCACTAGTATGGGACTCATCAGCCACTGTTAGTTGGCCAGACAGCTGTATGGTTAGCCACCTAACTGGCCATCTTTTGGGCACAGTCTCTAGTAATGATGGATGTTGTGTTCCAAGGAGGGTAGAAAAGGATGAACAGAAAGGATCATGTCCAGCATCATGACCTTTATGAATAACATTCACCATCAGCACTTCAGCACCTTTAAAATTTGGGCCTACACCAAATTTATTCAATTTTGGAATCATAGAACCATAGAGCCGGAAGGGATTGCAACTGATATTCCAACCATGCAGGAATACATAGGAAAAGCACGCCCAAGAGATGGCCGTCCAGCCTCTGTTTAAAGACCTCTGATGAAAGTTCAGGGGGTAACTATAAGACCAAGGTAAGGTACAGACATGCTGAAGGAAAAAGTAACTTCAGGTACGAAAAACTTTAGAAGCTGCAGAGTTATTAAGCTCTTATGAATCTAGCGGAGAAGTAGATCGAACAGTTCCAGAGCACTGTGACTCCACCACTGACTATGTGGTACTCTCAGCTTATAACAATAACTGTCTGAAATACAAGGGAAATGGTTGACGTGAATAGTTTTTACTAGATGCTTGCTTAGTAGCTTACATTTTGGCTTGATGGCTGCTGTTTAATGATTAGCTAATATATATCTAATATACTCCTATGATTTGTTGTATATTGTGTGATGTTGCTGGATATATTTTCCAAAACCGCTATAGATGATCAGGTATATGTTTACTTCGGTGGCAGACTGTACAGTCAGAATGTTGACGTGTGGATCGGCATGTTGTTAAGTAGGCTGTTTTTAAGTAAGCTGTCTTCAGTTCATTACTGCCTCCATTCTTACACCAAAATCTGGGAATATAGCAAGTTTGCATTACACTACCAAAGAAGAGTCCACAATCTTTTGAGGCAGTGCCAAACAGCTCTTGTTACCATGATGATCCTGATGATGATATTCTTTTAGAATGTACTGGCCCATGTCATGTTCTAGCATCAGAGTCACCAACTCCCATAGCCTGTCAGGCCTCCTTGTTTTCTCTGAGCCGCCAACTTCAAAACAGCTCCTCAAGGGGCAAAAGAAGGGACCTTTTCTCCAGCAAAGTCTGAGGTTGACAATCTTAAAAAGTATATTCAGCCTCACCCTTTGAACATGGACTTGGAAGAACACCTTGCTGGATCCAAGAGACTCCCAGTACTTACTCCGAAGGACTAGGAGGGTTAGATTGCAGCCTGGAGCCATTTAGTCCAAACTAGCTGGTGTGTTTTATAAAGCAAAAATATTATCAAAGAGTCAAGCTGTAAGGTGTGAGTTCGGCTGTACACCAGGCACGTACCGGTGCTTGCAGAAGGCCAGACATGGGCAATGAACTTATACATATTCTCAGTTATGATTTTCATGAACTTCTTAATTATGTATATGTAGCTTGGGGCCTGGAAGCATTGGGCACATTTTTAGAAACCTGAAAGATCGTTATAGAGGCAAACTCCATGGAGAGAAAGAGAAGGTGGGGAGGGAGAATAAAAGTAAGAAGAAAGCAAGCTGAGGCAGTCCTTATGTAACTCAGCCCTGGTGAAATTCCAGAAAGGTCTGCCATAGTGAAGTGAGGGCAGGTTTGTTCTCTGCCACCCCACTGGGGAGGACCAGATCTAATGGTTTTAAGTGATAGGAGGGTAGATTTCGATTGAACACCAGAAGGAACTTCTTGATGATAAGAGAAATTCGGCAACAGAACCAGTGATCTAGAGAAGTGATGGGATGTCTTTCTCTGAAATTTTTTTTAAAAAGATAATAATTTTATTGAATAAAAAAACAAAACGCAAACAGCACTACATAGCAATACATAAAACTACAAATACATAGCAATACAATACAAATAAAAAACACATAACAAAACTAAAAGCATCTCACAAAACTACAGTGAACAAAAGAAGACTACAAATAACAAAAAAACTGTTTCCCACCCTTGTTGCAAGCAGCATATTTTAATCAAATGCAATCATCCCTCCACATTGGCTAGGCTTAGGGGCACAGGACCCCCATGAAAGTGGAAAAACCTTGAATAACTCTAGGCCCTCCTAAACTATATTTGACACACACAAAAAAGTATGCTCACCATATTCAACCCACTATGGATTCCTTTGAGGCATCAGGGTTCCTTCACAAGGCAGAAGCGGGGGTTATGGGGCTTCCTGCCACCTCCACTGCTGCCCTACACCATTTTTAATAGGGACTTGCAAGCCTTGTTCACAATTTCTCAGTCTCACAAGACTTGCAGTCCCTATTAAAAATGGCATAGGGAGGCAGCAGAGGTGACAGCAAATAATCCGTGAATAATCAAATCTGCAAAAGTGAAACCTGCAAATTTGGAGGGCTGACTGGAGTTACTCCTGTTAATCCTTAAACTTATGCCAAAGATTAATACTTGCTGCTACTCACTATCATCCTAAATATATACCTACAAGATTATTAATAAATAATCACCAGTTTTAAAATGTTGGCATCACTTACCAAGTTATTGTGTATTAGTTTGAATTAATTATCAGTCATCAGAGAAATAATAATGACTCTAAAAAGATTAATAAATTTAAAATTCTTTACTTACCTACTTTGGTCACAAATATGTAAGTCATTCTTAACTCATTCTAGATTCTACATAATTTCTCTGGAAATCTTCAAAAGGAGGCTGGACAGCTGCCTGCTCTTTGGGGATGCTCTAGCTGGAGTTCCTGCACTGAGTGGGAAGTCATACTCAATGGCCTATGGGGTCCCTTCTGACTCTAGGAGCTGCGATCCTAGGGGGAACTTAAGCTCCAGTCAGGCTGGCTTTGCTCTCTCTGCCATGCTTTTAGGTAGTCGCCTCACTTTAATGCTTAAATAGGCTTTACTATGTTGTGATGAGATGATAGAATTGGCTGGGAACCAGTGTGCTGGGAACAAGGAAATGTTATTGTAACAAACTGCGATACGGATACAGGTGCAGGCTGACAGATTTGGCTGCAAGGTCAAACTGTTGGCAAACTGAATGAGAACATGGCAGGGGAGTGGAAGAGCCTGGGAAAGGACTTGTTACAATTAGCTATCAAATAGAATGCTGGCACGTGTTAATTTGAAATGTTACAGCTTCTACGGTGCTGCAAATCTAATGCTATTTTAGTCTTGGCAAAGTCAAGGTGTGCTGTTGTCTCTTCGATGTTCCAGAATAAAGCTTTTGAGACCTCTAAGCCTATGTACTTGAACTTGGAGCTATCCTGCAGCCCCTTCAGCTCTCTACCAGTGTCATGGGGTGATTTCTGTGTGAGTAAAACAGTGAATCTGCTTTGGTTTTTAGTCTGAATTTTAAAAGAGCTATCCAACATGCCAAACTCTATCTCTCAAATAGTTTTGGGAGATTGGATAGATCCTTTAAAGTCCCAAGTGGATCCACTGCCAGAGCCATGGAAGCCATTACTTGACTCTGATCAAAATTACAAAAATTATAATTAAGTGGATTTTCCCTCCATGATGGGGTGGTTCGTGGAAGTAAGAATGGAAGAGGCTCTGGAAAGAGCCATGGCCTGGCAGAATCATCCAATCTGATCATTGAGCATGGCAGGAGATCACCATGGAAAGAGAACCAAACTAAGGCCCTTTTTGCACAGCATTTTCCATGTGAAAGGGCCCCTTGAGCATCGCACAAATGTGAGGAGTGGTCTACACGACACACTCACATTTGTGTGACGCTCCAGGGCCTGGCAGGCACCACTCGCGCACTTTTTCATTTTTAGCTTTAAGCTGAAAATGGTGCACGGTTGCACATTGCTCCCAGTTCCCGTGCGCACTTACCTTGCGTGCGGAGTCTCGGGAGCCGGGCTGGACATGCTTCCTGTCTCAGTGCAACCTGGGAAGTTCCCAGGCTGCACTGCGAAAGGAAGAGGTGGGGCTCTCGCACAAGCAGGAAGCTTGCGCGGAGCTGAAGAAACCTGGACGTGAGGGCCTCTCACAAGAGGCTGCTCGCACAAACACCACACCCCAGTGCTGAGAAAAGGCAGGATGCGGAAAGGCCCTAAGTGTTGTGTTTCCCATTTTTTGCCCCATGAATGGTGTAATGGAAGCAGGGCTCACAGGACTGAAATCTCAGGACTTTTGATTGATTTTGAGGGACTTTTGATTAGCAGAGATGATTACATCATTTATTACTTGTCTCTTGGACTTCCCTGGTCCCAAGCAGCCTACCGACCCTTAACAACACCCAGGACAAGGGGGCGGGGTGAGAGGAGGTGGGTGGGGTGAGTGATGGGAAGGGTGTGGCAAGCGGTGGAAGTGGGTGAGGCGAGTGGTGGCAGGTGAGGGTGAGTGGGGGTGGGTGGGGAAAGCAGTGGGTGGAAGTGGGCAGGGCGAACGGCTGGTGGAGGTGGGCGAGGCAAGCAGTGGGGAGGGCGCAGGTGAGGGGAATCCCTTTTTTTGTACCCTCTCGACATTGGTGCCCAGGGCATGCACCCCAGTTTCCCCTCCCTGGATCCACCTCTGCTGCTCCTTCTGAGTTTCCTGTCATCTTCAAAGCAGCTAAAGGGGAGATGAACATTCCCAGCAGCAATGCACTGTTCTGTTTTATCCCTGTTGTAATCCAAAGTGGTTTGGGTGGGTTAGTTTGAACTTGAATGTGCATTAGCTTTACAAAAGATGGGCTTGTGTAGAGATTAAAAACAGCTGGAACCAAATGGAAGATGGAGCAAGTTTGTTTTCTGTTGCTCCTGAGACTAGAACACGGAGCAATGGCTCCAAACTACAGGAACAGAGATTCCAGGTAAACATTAGGAAGAACTTCCTGAGGGTAAGAGCAGATGGATAGTGGAATCTACTGCTGCCTGGGAACATGGTAGAGTCTCCTTCTTTGGAGTTTTTAAACAGAGGCTGGATGGCCATCTGTCAGGAATGCTTTGATTATGTCTGTTTTCACGGCAGAATGGGGCTGGATTAGATGGCCCTTAGGATCTCTTCCAATTCTATAATTCTATGATCTTACTCCAGAGCTGAGAAAGTGAAAAGCAAACCACTTCCTAAGATTGAGGCATGGTAGCTGGTGGGTCCCACATCATCAGAGAAATTATCTTTTCTCTCTTTAAAACAGCTGTCTGTGGTGCTGAATCTATTTTGGGTGACAAGGTTCAGCCCCATGATTCAGCCTTCAGCCTTCACTAAATCTCAGAGCTGACCCACTGCTCCATCAAATGGACGCTTTCCAGACCCCACTGTTGGCTGTTATGTTAATTGTACCTGGGGCAATGTGAGCTTTTTGCATGTGAGGGGCCTCAGCCACGTGAGGTAGTCTTTTGCTTCTGTCGGCTCTCTGGCAGCCTTGATGACTGACTGGTCATGTCATGTTCATGATCTCATTGACAACATCAGAGATAGTTTCCTCCCTCCTGTCCAAAGTGTCCCCCATCTTACCACCCTTGAGGGATCTAACCTGACACAGAATTTCATGCTTTTTGCACAGCTAGGGGAAGAAGAAAAACACCAAGTACTCCAGTGATTCATTTTGCTTCAGCTGCCTGGGTTTTCAAGTGCTTGTCTTTCTGGTCTGCCAGTTTTGGATTTGGGGATGTCTTTTGAAAAACTGTGGCAGTTACCAGGGTCACTGTCTTTCTGAGTTCTCCTCCCCCCTCCCTGAAGAACAGAATCAGCACATCAGCTGCCTTCCAAATAAGGCTTCCTCAGAGTGAGAGTAGGTCCTTGAAGTCTCTGGTAGAGGGACACCTTAGTTCTTGTATGGCTGCCTGGGATCTCTGAAGTCAAAGTGCTCCGGACTCAGCTTTGGATATTCATAGACACGGAATGCAGCAATAGAATAGAACAGTCATAGAGTCAGAGAGCTGGGAAGGGCCTCAAAAGTCATCTAGTCCAATCTTTGCCTTGCAGGAATACACAACTACAAAACTCCTGAAATCTGGCCATCCAGCCTATGTTTAAAGATCTCCAAAAGTGGAGAGTCCGCAACCCTCTCAGGAAATGTCTTCTACTCTTGAACCACTCTTACAGATTAAAAAGAGAGAGAGAGAGTTCTTCCCAATGTTTAGGTGAAATGTCTTTTCTTGTGATTTGAATGTGTTGGTTTGAGTTCTGGTCACCGCAGCAGCAAAAAAACAAGCTTATCTTCTACATGATTCCCTTTTGGCTATCTAAAGATGGCTTTCTTATGCCCTCTCAGTCTTCTCTTCTCCAAGATAAACCAAGATAAGCATTTAAGAGTGTCCATGTTACTGCAGGTTAGGCCTCCTTGGAGATAGCATAAAGATATCATTTTGATATCAATAATTTGGCTCTCTCCCACCACCCCTCTCCATGTGTTTGAGAGGCCCCCAGACAAGCCCAGAACTAGGCTCGGCCATCAAACGCTGCAATATCCCAAGACAATACAGGCAGACCAGAAATAGCCAGATCCCCGCTTTAGGAGACCTCTCTGCAAACCCCCTCATTATGTATGCCCACTGTTTACAAAGGACTCCCTGCCCCGAGCAGGTAACTTGGCAAGCTAGAAGCTTAAAGGCCAAGCACTGAGCATTTGCATACAGTCTACCTCTTTGTCAATTCAGACTCAATCATGCTAAATTGTGACCTTTCGGAGACATTGTCTCGCACCCAAAACTCATTGTTGTCCCCGAGTAAGGCACAGCCTGCAGTCCCAATTCACCCTATAAAAACCCCTGATTCCGAGACTTTCCTCAGATTGCTCCGAACTTCCATCAAGCCTTGCTGCTGCTTTGCTTGGCGAGCTCCCCTCAGCTAATCGAGATGAGCTTCTTCTTTGCACCCCTGGCTTCCCTCCTGAGGTCCAGGACAACGTGACAGGTGTCGTATCACCCATTTTCCCTGAAAATCTCTATCCTTAATCCAATCTCTAATTTCTTAGTTAGCTGTGTGAATGTGGTGTCTTTAATATTTGTTTGTATGTAATAAAATATCATTGATTACTTTAAACCCATCTCGCTGCTTGACTGACCTGACCCCGTAGACCAGTGGTTCTCAACCTGTGGGTCCCCAGATGTTTGTGGACTTCAGCTCCCAGAAGCCCCAGCCACTATGGTCAATGCTCAGGGCTTCTGGGAGCTGAAGTCCAAAAACATCTGGGGACCCACAGGTTGAGAACCACTGCCGTAGACGCTGGGCTGCAAGATCCTGCTAAGTTACCCTACCTCTCGCTAGCTTAAGCGAGTGCTCCAGCTAACTTTCCCCAAAAGTGTGTGTTGTTGTTTGGTTATTTAGGTGTCCCTCACGGGATCCCCAGTAAACAGGGTAACATCCAAGTTAGGTCCCTGCCTTCTCCTGGACCTCAGTCACTGTCAGTGCAAAGCCTGCATCCCAGCACAGAGTTAATCAGTTGTCCCCCATCTCTATGGAGGAAAGTAAATGCACTAGGCACACAGGCAGCAGATTTTGGCAGAGGTGGACAAGCAAGAAGGCTAAGAGGCATTTTTAATTTTAAACGTGTTTTTAAACATTTAGTGTTGTGTTTTTCTTTTAAACAGAACTTTGGTTTTATTGTGTTTTTATTGTATTATCTGTATTAATAGTTTTCTTAGTTGTACTGCATTTTTAAATGGTTGTCAGCCAACCTGAATCCTATGCTAAGAGAAAGGTAGATATATATTAAACTAGCGTATATACCTGGTGCTGCCCGGGATTTTGTTTTCACATAGGTGATGCTTGTTAGAAATACCTTAGGAATTGCCTTACCTTTCCTTAGGAATTAGATGTGGTTGAAATACACAGATTTGAGATCCTGTCTCTGTAATTCCCCAAACTGTCTTGTCCAGTACCTGTAAGTTTCTCCATATCCCCCAATCCAATCTATATTCAGAGATATTAACATACAGAGTTTGGGTTTCTGAGAGAATATGCTGTCCTCCTCCTCGCTGCAAGGCCTCATCTCCATAGCAACCAGCCTATTCAAGATAGTCACAGTTGACTGAGGCCCAAGAGCTCTCTGGCTGAGAATTCTATTCCTTAAACAGCAAACTCCAGGATTCCATAGAATCTTCTTTGGCATCCAATCATATGAGGTCTTCTCTGCCTGACATGGACAAACAGACAAACTTTGACTTTTACATATTAGATAAACAAATTTGTTGTTGTTGTTGGCTTTCAAGTCATTTCTGACTCAAGGTGTCGGGTAGCCCTCCATATTTTAGTAATGGGATATGCACCAGGAGTTAAGTAGCAGCTTGCTCATAACAAGGTATGAGAACCAGAGATGGTTAGGTGAATAAAGTTAAGAATGTAGTGATAAGCACAGCCAGGCTACACCAGACACTTCAAGGTCTCTTGCAGGCAGGATGATGTATTCTTTGCCTTTTATGTTTTGGATCTTGCTAATTGCCCCCAGTTCACTCACTGAAGCCCTGTACGATGTATCACGCTCCTAATAAATAGTGCTTATGCACTGTTATATGTGTGCATGTGAATTCAGTTCCTGACTCAAGGCGACCATAAGGTTAACCTATTATGAGGTTTTCTTGGAAAGATTTTTTTCTACTTTTGCCTTCCTCTGAGGCTGAGAGAATGTGACTTGCCTAAGGTTGCCCAGTGGGTTTCCATGGCCAAGTGGAGATTTGAACCCTAGTCTTGCAGAGTCGTAGACCAGTGCACAAATCCCTATGCCATGCTGGCTCTCTAAATAAAAGCTGCTGAGGGCAGATCAGAACTAGTGGTTCTGCCTGGAAGCTTGTCCTGGTCAGATATACCTCGGCTCCCTGCTGCTTTGCTCCACCTCTTAACCTGCTTCCCTGCCCACCTGCTGCCTGTCCAGTGCCAACTCTGCTGCCTTTCAGTGCAATAAGTTCTCAGTTACCCACCATAACTTTTGGTCTTTAATTGGCTTTTCTTTGGTGCAATGAGAGTGGTGTTAAACTATGACTCCAGAGAACTACACCCATGGAATTAGGCAGCACTTCTGCAATGCTGTTTCATTAGTGAATTGTGACATTCTGAGACTGAATGTGTAAGCCCTACCACAGCGGCTTAGACAGTTGAGTGTGTTTAGCCCAGAGAAGAGAAGGTTATGAGGTAATGTGAGAGCCATGTTGAAATATTTGAAGGGATGTCAGACAAAGGATGGGACAAGCTTGTTTTCTGCTGCTTCAGAGACTAGGATATGAAGCAATAGCTTCAAACCACACAAAAAGCTATTCCACCTAGACATTAGGAGGAACTTCCTGATGGTAAGAATGGTTTGACAATGGAATATTTTGCCTCAGAGTAGGGCAGAATCTCCTTCTTTGGAGGTTTTTAAGCAGGGAATGGATGACCATCTGTCAAAGGGAGTTCTTTGACTGTGTATTCTTGCATGGCCGAATGGGGTTGGACTGGATGGCCCTTCTGGTCTTTTCCAGCTCTAGGATTCTATGATAGACCTGCATATCTGCATGCACATATACAACCATGAACACTCACTACATGCAACTGCACCCATAGACAGTGGCCACACAAGTGTAACTCCACTTCTACAAATTTGAACTAAAGACATCCATTCCATATGGGACAAATATGTCCATCTGCTTCTGTGAGGGAACTGACACATGCGTAAGACACCAACACGATTCTAGCCACAGTATAACAGAAGCATGCGTTGTGAATTGCACAGTGATGTAACCCAGCATACAGGCAGCAGAATGCATCCACAGCATAGCTATGTTGATGAAACTTTACATTACACAGCCTTTCTATTGGATCTTAGCCTTATGAGAGCCAGAAGGGTTTTGTTTTCTTTGTAAGGCAGGCACACAAGGGGACAGAGTTAATGTTTCATTGGGAACACACCTTTCATGTTGGCTACATTTTTGATGATTAAATCTCAGCCTGGATCTGCTATTAAAGAGCATCTGTCAGCTATCATTTAAGTCAAGAGGTGTTTGTGTTGTAAAGAAATCTCTTTTGTTAACCTAGGGCTTGGAGAATTCAGTTTGAAGTCTACAAAATGTTTAGTTATTTTAATACACCCAGAGACAAAATACCTTTAATAAATCTTCTGGTTTTTGTAGGGGAAAAAGGGAGCAATTTTGACACTTTCAGGGCAAACAAGAGCTGTCAGCTTCTATTTAAAATGGCACAGGCAGTGAGGATTAGAAACACTTTGAGTTACAAGTGAGCCAGAAAGTGCCAAAGGGCTAGAAAATGGGTGAGAAGCATGCCTGGGCAGCACTATCAGCTGGATAGTCTCCTTGTTGGAGAATTCTGACATTTTCTCCCCCTTGTTCTAGGGCAAGGGAGCCTTAACTAGCATAGAGTTTCTTTTTCTTTTGCATATCAAAGCCTTCTGCCTTCTCAACTAAAGCCTCAACTCTTGCTCTTTGTGTTATTTAAATGCATGGTTATGGTATCTGGGTGACCAGACCATGTGACCCAGGATAGACCTGGGCTCACTGGACTTACATAAAAGACCATGCTTCTCTCTCTTTTCTCTCTTTGCCATTTTTACTTCTACAACCTTCTCTCTGACCATGCTTTGCCTCTCCACTAAGAAAATGATGAGTTAAGAATAAAGCTACTCTCTTACCTAATCTTTTTGTTAGTTCATTAGAATCTAGGCTCTCCAATGCATACATAGCTGTAAAATTCATTAGTAAACTATTCTAAGTTTGTAACCTGAAACTGCCTGCCTTGTTTTGCTTTCTAAGCCAGTTTCAGTTCAGGGAAGCTGCACAGAGATTGGGACATACTTTTTCTGCAACTCTAGTAAAAGAAGGCTGACTCCTAACAGTTTTAGCTTTCATAGAATTTCCCCCAAAGGGCTAACACCCTGGGAAACTCTAACTCCCAACACTCCTGATCCAGCCTCACTAGAGCAGGAAAGAAGCCACCCAAAGACCAAAGATTTCAATGGCACTTGTGCAGGAGAACTTTCCAATGGATTGTTGAGGACCTGATAAAGCAGTGGTTCTCAACCTGTGGGTCCCCAGATGTTTGTGGACTTCAGCTCCCAGAAGCCCTGAGCATTGACCATAGTGGCTGGGGCTTCTGGGAGCTGAAGTCCACAAACATCTGGGGACCCACAGGTTGAGAACCACTGTGATAAATCTTCTCCCAGCTAATAATCCCTAGGTGATTGTGATGACATGGGACATAATGCCATCTTGGGAAAACCTCTTTCAATTCTAATTTCTCTAGGGCAGGGGTGGGGATTGTGCAGACCTTCGGATATTGTTGGACTTGAAGTCCCATCAGCCCCTTGTTAACCAATGGTGAAGAATACTGGGGACTGTAGTCCAACAGCATCTAAAAGGGTCCATGACTTCCCCCCCAGTTCTAGCGAATACAGGAAGGGCAAATAGTAGGTTTGAGTCCTATTAGTAATTCCCAACTAGATTAGATCAATTTAATCAGCTACTGAATGGTGAGTCAACAATTTATTAAATCCTACTAGTTCAACAGGTTTGTTGTGTTTGGAACTAGAAGTAGGTTCAGGCTGCCAATTTTACTAAGCTTAAATTTTACTTGTTAAGCAAAGGGCAGAGTAGACCCATGAGGGAGTTTGGTATGTTCAGCTTGGAAAAGACAAGACTGAGAAGTGACATGATTCAGCCTGTCTGTAAACATCTGAAAGGATGTCATGTAGAAGATGGAGCTAGCTTGTTTTTCTGCTGGTTTGGAAATGTGAACAAGAAGCAACTGAGTCAAATTACAGGGAAAGAGTTTCCACTTTGACAGTTAAAGCTCTTTGACAGTGAAATGGTCTGCCTTAAAGGGAGACCTTTAAGTCTTTTTGGAGGTCTTGAAACAGGTATGGGTAGACACCTTTCAGGAGTGCTGTAGTTGTGTAGTTGTATATTCCAGCATGGCAGAAGGGGCTTGGCACTTACGAGCCCCTCCAATTCTATGATTCTGTTGAATCAATGGAATTTGCTTATGAATTGACTCTATGATACAGACTAATATCTCCTATCCTTATGGCAACCTTATGAATTTCATAGGGTTTTCTTAGGCAAGGAAGACTCAGAGGAGGTTTTGTTAGTCCCTTTCTCTGAAATATAGCCTAAAGCACCTGGACTTAGAGAGCCAGCATGATATAGTGGTTTGACCATTAGACTACAAACCTGCAGATCAGGGTTTGATTTCCTGCTTGGCCATGGAAATATAGAGGGTGATCTTGGGCATGCCATACCCTCTCAACCCCATAAAACCTGATGACAGGTTCACCTTAGGATTTCTCTAAATTGGAAATGACTTGAAGGCACACAACAACAACAACCTGTCGTGCACTCACAATCCACAAGCTTCACTCTGAGGTAGACAGTAGTGTGTTTTTTTTAGCAAAACAAAAAGCGCAGCACACTTCTTCTGAAGCTGCTGAGACCAAAGCATACAGAAAGCTCCCAGGCTTTATAAACACAAATCCAAATTTTATCAAACAAAGCTATGACTGGAGAGGATCACAAACAAAACATCATTTAACATCTTCAGACAGTTCCCAGGACCATATTTGGTTCCTACTTCTCATCCTTGGGGCAAGAACATATTTCCTACCTCTTATCTTAGTCACTTAGAATTCCCAAAACACTCTATTTGATACTTTTGCTTTTGCCCATTCTGAACTTCTTCCCCTTACCTGATCCATTGTAGCAATAAAGTAATTAACCAATTGGTACTTTGTAATAAGACAAGAAAGCTCCTGATACATTGTTGCAATCATCAATTAGCACTGGATACTTTGTAGCATACTACCTTAACAAGATAGAGATCTATGGCATTGCATTTACATTGACAACAATACTCTATACAAATGCAATATACAATTTCAATATACATACAGCAGATCAATGTATGGCATGAACTCTGCATCCTGACACAACCTGGTCTTTGCTGAGAGTGTCCCATCCCAGTACTAACCAAAACTGACGCTGCTTAGCTTCCAGATGGGATCTGGTGCCTTTAGGATATTTGGGCATCTGTGCTGAGCAATATGACAGTCAATCACAGCTCCTTATGGGAGAACTGCAGGGGAAAGAACAGAGACCTTCTGAGGGAAAAAAGGCTGAGGCTTGGTAGCTCCACTATAGAAGACTAGCACTGCTTAAGTAATTTAACAGGATTATTAACCTTCAATAAGTGAGTGGGAAGAAGTGCCATGCCTCTCTTTTCTGAAAAGAGGCAAGGCAAGGAGTGCTTGTGTTGACCTTAGTGTGAAGCTGCTAAGAAACCAAAATGGAAATTTAGCCCCATATTGGACCCGGTCAAAAAGAAGAGAGTCTTCCAAAGGCACTGCAGATGCCAGTGAGCCCTTCACACAGGTTTTGGTTCCGCTTAAGTGGCGGGGCAGCCTCAGATCTCAAGGGCAGGGGCAAGCTGAGTGTCTCTTCTCAGTGGCAGGAAGATTTCTTTGGAGGCAACGTGGAGATCAAGTGAGTTACTTTCAGCGCAGTAAAAGGCAACCTGGCAGATAATAGAATTACTGAAATTTATTTAATCACATATCTATATGGAAGTGTCTAGAGAGTAGTTTGTGCACTACATCTTCAAATATTAGGATAGGGTTGTGATCCTGGTGCCAATGCAGACTCCAGCTTTTTCTTTTTCTGTGGCCCTTGGCCCTTCCAGACAATCTGTCTTTTTTTCTGCATAAAACAAAGAGGGTAAATAGCCTTTCTAGGAGGGTCACACCTTTTTGAAAACAAAGATTACAGCTTCCTGACCATCTAGACCAGTGGTTCTCAACCTGTGGGTCCCCAGATGTTTATGGACCTCAGCTCCCAGAAGCCCCAGCCACTATGGTCAATGCTCAGAGCTTCTGGGAGCTGAAGTCTAGAAACATCTGGGGACCCACAGGTTGAGAACCACTGAGATAAAGGGAGGTAATCCCTCCAATTCTATTCTGCTTTAGTCAGAACTTGACTGGAATCTTAAATCCATTTCTGGATGCCACAGATCAAGAAGGATATCAACAAGCTAGAAAGTGTCCAGAAACGAGCAACCAAAATAATCACAGGTCTGGAAATCAGACCTTATGAGGAATGACTTAGGGAGCCAGAGATGTTTAGCTTGGAGAAGAAGAGACTGGGAGGTGACATGAGAGCCATCTTAAATGTCTGAAGGGTTGTGTCATGCACTGAATAACCGATACTCCACAAACTTCATTTAGAGGTAGATAGCAGTTTTATTTGTATAAATGATAGCAAAGCAGCACACACTCCTTCTGAAGTTGCTGAGACCAAAGCATACATGGAGCTTACACCTTTTTATAAATACAGTTCCAAAATTTAAGCTTGCAAGGCTGTGATTGGTGAGGGCCATAAATCCAAGCATCACACCACTTCTCAGACAGTTCCCAGACCTATGCCCGTTTCCCACTTCTTGACATGCTTGACCAGTTTGACCTGAGCACATATTTCCTGCCCCTTATCTTATAAGCCTCAGATTCCCAAAATGCAAACCTCTTCCAACTACAATTTCATTTTTACCCATCACTGGTCTTCTACTCACCAGATAAAAGGAACAGGCAATAAAGCAATTAAGCATTGACGCCTTGTAAAAATCCAGGCAGGCTCCAGTACAGATACAATGTTCCAAACATCAGTTAACCTGGATACTTTGTAGTGATTACAAATAAGCTTAATGGAGGCTCTATGCTTCTACTTCTACAATGGTTAAAATACATTATTTCAATATACATCTAGCAGACCAATGGGAGGAGCAATGCATCCTAACAGGATGTCACGTAGAAGATGGAGCAGTCTGCTACTCCAGAAATGAAAGCACAAACCAGTGGATTCAAATTTCAAGAAAAGAGTTTCTTCCTAAACATTAGGAAGCACTTCCTGATGGCAAATGCTGCTTAGCAGTGGAACACATTGCCCTGATATAAATATTAACTATGGCCCTTTCCACACGAGCAAGTGAATCGCTCCGTGCCGTTACTCACCAGCTCTTCTTGGGTCCAAAGTAACGCAGACTTCCCTTTGAGCCCTTCCGCAGGGCTCCTCCATTAGCACAGGGCGAACTGGAGCAGTGCGAGGTCTGTAGATCTGCACTGCTCCGCCTCAAAATGGCGGCTTCCGGTGTCTTCGTGGGAGTGGACCAACCGCTGACTCTGGCCACGCCCACAGCCCGCCCTCTGCTGATCGCACATCTGCGCAGGTAAGTAGGAACGCAATGGCATGTTCCAGAAAATGTAAAGACATGTTTTTTCCGGTCTTTACTTAGCACGCTGGAGGACCACTTGGGGGCAGGTTGGATCGGACTAAGGTGCGGAACTAAGTTAAATAGTTCGCACCTTGTCCGATCCAAGGTGCGGACGACCTCCGTGCCAGGATGCCTTGGCCCATTTTAACTGCCTCGTTGTTACCCTGTAAACTGGGGGTCCCGGGAGGGGTGCCCAAACAAACAACTAACAACAAGCAAGATGGGGAAAATTAGCTGGAGCACTCTCTTGGCTAACGAGAGGCAGGGCAACGCAGCAAGATCTTTTATCCTATGTATACCGGTTCAGGTCAGTGAGGAGTCAAGCAGTTTAAAAATACTAACAGTTTTTATTAAGCAAAAGAAAATAATAAAACTCAAGCACACCTAACTAGAGAGGAAGAAGGAGAGTTTTGGAGAAATAAGCTATACGCCACCTCTCCGAAGTCCTGGAGACACCAATTGGAGAGAAGGAAGGAAACCCGGTGTGGAGACCGAGGGGAATCTGCTGAGCAAAGTGGCAGCAAGACAATCCGGCGAGGGTTCCAGATGGTTTCAGTGATTCAGCAAGAGGTTAAGTGATTTCAGCAAGGTCCAGCGAGAATTTCAGTGATTCAGCAAGAGGTTAAGTGATTTCAGCAAGGTCCAGCAAGAATTTCAGTGATTCAGCAAGAGGTTAAGTGATTTCAGCAAGGTCCAGCAAGAATTCCGAAGAGCTCTCAAAACGGGGCATCTTTTATAGAGAAAGAACAACCTCAGGCTAAACTGGTCTTTACAGGAGAACAATGAGTTTTGGTCTGAGGACAAAGGCTCCGAAAGGTCAGAATTTGCACCCATGCCTAGCGTCGCACTTGTTCGGTGGAGCCTTACAAATACTTAGCTGGTGGCAGGAAAAAGGGTCGAATTATGATATCAAAAATGATATCTTGAAAGACCAGATTGCCGTGGTAACATCGTGCAGAAAGGACCTATATTTGTATAGAGAGAGAGACATGAAAAGGCAGCTTTCTCCTCCTCCTTCACCTGCTTCTGTTGCCACCTTTACCTTTGAATTTTAATCACAGTAGTCCAAATTATTCTCAGTCATTTTAATTCTGCCTCTCTTTTGGGTAGCACTGCAAAAGAACTTCTCCAAAGCTTTGCCCTTATTCCATCTGTTAGTCCTTACTAGAGGAGATCCACAGACTTACATATGTTGACTTATTGATTCAGTGGGTCTACTTTAGTCGGAACTACCAGCTGAATTTAATCCTCAGCCTTGCCAAAGCTTCTCCAAGCTTACTCGTCTAGCAATTCTCGCTCACATATTTCACCTAGGCAATGTTCTGAGCTGGGCCTGTATTTATTAGTTTTTGTCAGCTAAGTAAATGTCAAAACATGTTCGACAATTTTATCGGGGCAGGTATGAAAGTAAAAAGAACACATTCCAGAGGCAGATGTTAGACCTAACTCGGAAAGTTCTGACAAACCTACCACATTGGGAGCCAGACTTATCCCATTGTGCTCTATCAAACGTTGTTAAAGGAGGGTAATTGGACAAGAAGAAAAGTTCTGGCACAGGGAGGGCTACCATTAGCCTTAGGAGAAACACAAGGGATGTCTGCAGATTACCTTCATGCATGTCCTTGTATAGGCTTTTCTGCTTTTCCTTTAACTCTGTGTTCCCTCCCTTACAGAAACAGAAACCTTACCTGTTTCTATGCTTCCACCACTATCTCTGGCTATGAACATAATTTTGAATCACAGAATCACTGAATCATAGATCTTAGAGTCTGGAGGGAACTGCAAAAGCCATCTAGTCCAACCCCTGTCATGCAGGAATGTACAACTAAAGCACTTACAATGATGCTTTTGTTTAAAGATCTCCAAAGAAAGACCTTTGAGGCAGTCTATTCTATTCCTGGACAGTTCCTAAAGTAAGTTCTTCCTAATGTTTAGGAGGAATCCCTTTTCTTGTAATTTGAATCCATTGGTTCAAGATCAAACCTCTGGAGCAGCAGAGAAAAAGCTAGTTCCATCTTCTGTCTGACATACATTCAGACTTTTAAAATATGGCTATCACATTTCTTCTCAGTTTTCTCTTCTCCAAACTACCCAGCTCCTTAAATTGTTCCTCAAAAGGCTTAGTTTCCAGACCTTTGATTGTCTTGGTTGACCTTCTCTGGATGTGCTCCAGTTTGTCAATATCTTTCTTGAATGTGGTGCCCAAAGCTGGACGCAGGATTCCAACTGAGGACTGACCGAAGCAGAACAGAATACTTGCCTTGACTATACTCCTGTTGATGCAGCCCAGAACTACACTGGCTTTTTTGATTGCAGCATGAAAATATTTAGCCCGGGGTCCATGAAAACATCTTTTTGCATACATTGCTTTCAAGTCAGGTGTCACCCATCCTATATTTGTGCATTTCGTTTTCCCTGCCCGGATGCAGAATCATACATTTGTCCCTGATGAAATTCATTTTGTTAGTTTTCACCCAGCTATCCAATCTGTAAAGATCATTTTGAATTCTAATCCTGTCCTCTGGATTCTTAGCTGCTTCCCCCCACTCTGCCAATACGGTGTCACCTGCAACAGTGCTCTTCTTCTTCTACCACTTTCTCATTCTCCTTCTTTCTACTCCTTCTCATTCATCTTGCTCATCCACTACTATCACTGCTATTAACTCCTCCTTCTCCTAGAATTATAGAATCACAGAGTTGGAAGAGACCACGGGGCCACCCAGTCCAACCCCTTGCCATTCAGGAAAGCACTCCAAACAGATGCTCATCCAACCTCTGCTTAAAAACCTCCAAAAAAAGGAGACTCCACCACACTCTGAGGAAGCATATTCCACTGCCAGACAGCTCTGACTGTCAGGAAGTTCTTCCTGAGATTCAGGTGGAATCTCTTTTCCTTCAAAGAATCATGGAGTTCGAAGAGACCCCTTGAGTCCAACCCCCTGCTATGCAGGAACATCCATCATCAAAGTACTCCCAACAGATGGCCATCCAGCCTCTGCTTAAAAACCTCCGAAGAAGGAGACTCCACCACACTCCGGGGCAGCATATTCCACTGCCAGACAGCTCTGACCATCAGGAAGTTCTTCCTGAGGTTCAAGTTGAATTTCCTTACCTGCAGCTTGAATCTATGGCTCCTTGTCCTAGTCTCTGGAGCGGCAGAGAACAAGCCTGCTCCCTCCTTGATATGACATCCCTTCAAATATTAAAACATGGCTATCACGTCCCCTCTTAACCTTCTCTTCTGCAGACTAAACATACCCAGCTTCCTAAGCCACTTCTCATAGGGCATGGCTTCCAGACCCTTTACCATTTTGGTCACCCTCCTCTGGACATGCTTCAGCTTGTCAATGTCTTTCTTGAATTGAGGTGCCTGTCACCCTGCTTACTTGGGCTCATTTAAGAGGATTCCCAAAAGCTGTCAAAATCGTCTCTTGTGGGGAAAAATTAGCTCTGCACTGTTTTAGCTATGCAAAGAGGACAGGGTATTTAGGATCTTTAACCCAATTTTTACAGGGTCAGGCCCAGTCAAAAACCACACAAATTGTTCAAATGTAAGTATTTTATTGACACAGATGTAAAGTCCCTACAATCACTCAGCTGCACTAACTATAACAAGTGTATAAGACTATAGAAAGTTAAAGTTCATACAATCACTCAGCTTCACACACACTCCAACAAGCATACAAGACTATAGAAAGTTAGAAAGAGATGAAAATTAGGAAAGAGAGAGAGAGAGAAGAGTTTGATTTAATACTATACCAATTCCAGAAGTCTTCAGCTGGGAGAAAACATCTCAGCCACACCTTTAGAGGCTGAGGGGAGTTTGCCAGCTTCATAGTGTTGCAATTCTGAGAGAACTTCTCACTCTAAGCTCTCAAAACTACAGAACCAGCCTTCCCAAATAACTCCAAAAGAACTCCGACAAACTCCGAAAAAGAATGAGAAATGCGCCTAGTTATATTGTTGACCAAAGTCCTATGAAACCAGATGGTTGCAGTTTTTATTAAGATGGATTATTTTCTTTTGTAGTTCAAAGAAAATACAACCAAGCATCCTTGTAGTTTCCTGCAAGATGAGTATCTCTCATTCGGAGATGCATCACATTTCAGGCTGTTTTGCATTGTTTATTTGTTCCCAGAGAGTTATTGTCTCCTGATTGAGGCTGAAAACCCATTCAAGTGGCCTTTGAACCATTTGCAAGATTTACCCAGGATGTGACAGAAAACAGCTACTCTTTTGATCTATCTCCATAGCCACTGCCTACGTGTCCATCCAGTATATCTCTATGGCTCACTATGTTTGATATAAAATAATTAGGATTCTCAGGACATAGTCTTTAGGGGTGTCAGGGGCATTACATGCCCACAACTGGACACCGTATTCCAAATGAGGTCTAACCAATGCAGAATAGAGTGTATCATTATCTCTCTTGATCTAGACACCATATTCCTACTGATGCAACCAAGAATTGCGTTGGCATTCTTGGCTGCCACATCACACTGCAGACTCATGTTCAGCTTGTGATCTACCAAGACTCCTAGATACCTTTCACATGTACTATTATCCTCTCCATGCTCCTCCTCCTTTTTCATGTTGCTCCTCTCCCACTACTACTTCTCTTCTTTGTCACTATTTCTCTGCCTTCTCCTTTTTTGTCTTGCTTTTCCAGTACTACCACCTCTTCTCCTTTTTCTTGTTCTTCTTGCTCCTATACCTTCTCCTCCTCCTTGCTACTGCTTCTCTTCTTCCTTCTCCTCCTCTTCCTTCTCTTTCTCTACTTCTTCCCCTCCTTACTATCCCTACTTGTTTTCTTCCTCTTCTTCTTCCTCCTTCCTCCTCACTTCTCCTTCTTCTCCCTCTTTCTTTCCTGAGGCATCTCCCTTACATCCAATTAAACATGTATTGCATTTTATTGTATTGTATTCCTTACAAACAAATATTCTTTCTCTTTGAAAGTGTAGCACACTGCCTGGGAAGTTTTCCAAAAAACTAGGCAACTGGTGCTCTATACAACCAGCTTCCCTTGAAAACAAGAAGCGTTATTTGATCCTGGACTTGATTCTGTTTTCAAATTTGGACCTCTAACCAAAGCAACAACAGCAAACCCTCCAGAAATTAACCCAGTCGCACAAGCCTTCCAAAATTTAAAAAAGTGGCTTATATTGGACCTTTTCATGAGTTCAGAAGGAGTGGACCTTATGAAAAGGAGTGCCGTATAGAAGATGTCACCCAAATGCCCCTGCCCTCAGTAGGGGATGTCAACCCAACTTCTCTGGGTGACAGGACACAGGGAAAGGCCTCTGCAGATGGGCCCAAACTGAGTGGGAACAAGTAGTTCCTTAAACAATAGAGGATTCCAGAGCTCCACACCCCCGGGCAATAATATTATATGAAGAAAAATATGGAGCTTTGCCATCAAAATAAGCCTGAGGATCACACAGTGCAGGAAACCTCAGTGCTGTCTGTGATTCCTCTTAAATTCTACATTTCTCTGTGTGGGATAACTTCACAGACCCAAAGAGGAGAGCATGACATGGATTTCCCACCCACCCCCTCTCAGTTTTGTCCAACAACTTATTTATAAAATGAAAACTAATCCTTTAATTATCTTTTTTTAAAAAAATTAAAAAAAATACATTCTTTGCGTTGACCACCATGTGCTTGCTTAAGTTCTGGTGCTGGGAGCTGATGTCATGAGAAGGCTTTAATAATTGAATTACTGTTCATTTTCTGTGGCAGAAGGTATTAAAAATAAGCTGAAATGTCCCTCTTACTTTTTTTTTCTTTTTCTTGTGGCCAAGGAGATCAAATGTATCCCAAGAATTCAATAATATTTCTACATCTGTGCTCTTTGGCCTTCCTTGATGGAGGGAAGTCAATTTCAAGCTGCACATTTTTTTTTTTTGCAAGCATTTAGTTCTTTTCCTAGTTAGATGTACGCAGGATATGGTGGGGGAATGGGGTGCTCAGCACTATATCTCCGGATTTACTAGCACAAACCACTCACTGAACCTTTTCAAGGCTCCCAATGCATGGAGTAAGTGCCAAGATCCACCATTCCTCAGCTATGGGATGGTCTTTCTTTGGCTGAGATCCTATACTGTGCTTCCACAGTGTGAATCTATATTTGTTACATGCTGGTTGTGCCATACTGCCCTTCTGCTGGGTACAAATGTTGTGTACCTAGCTGAGTATCTACCAGCATGTCTGATTCTCATCCCGCTGCGCAATGGAAACGGCACACTGCCTGTTTCTGAAACATCAATGGTATCTTGAAGGCACGAATGAACAGTTAAACAGCCAGCATAGTGTAGTGGTTTGAGCACTGAACTATGACTCCACGAGACCAGGGTTCAAAATCCCTAATCATCCAAAGAAACCTCGTGGTTGACCTTGAGCAAGCCACACTCTCTCAGCCTCAGAGGAAGGCAAATCCCCTCTGAACAAAAATTCCATGATAAGTTCACTTTAGGTTCTCCATAAGTCAAAAATGATTTGAATGCATGCAGCAACAACAGCAAAATACCAACTAGGAATGTGCAACTGCGTGGAATCTTGTGGGTGAGTCCCAGCTAGAGTAAATCCATTAAATCCATTATTAAATAATGAGTCAAGATGTAGATTAACTCAAATGATTCACTGGTTCTACTCTAGTTATACCCATCCATCATTTTATATATGTACCCTTTCCTTTTCTCAGGTTGGGGTTCAGTATAGTTGGAATTAATAAAAGGATTAGGCTTTTATGAAAAAGCTATATTCGTGAAAGTAGGGATCTAAGGTCTTAATAGACCTCAAGCTAAACAGGAAGGAATATCATATGGAGGATGGAGCAGGCTTGTTTTCTGCTGCTCCAGAGACTAGAATATGGAGCAATGGCTTCAAACTACAGGAGAAGACATTTCATCTAAACCTTAGGAACAAATTCCTGACAGTAGGAACAGTTTGGCAGTGGAATGCTCTTCCTTGAAGTGTGTTGGAGTAACTCCTTCTTTGGGAGTTTCTAAACAGACGCTGGATGGCCATCTGTTGGGAGTGCTTTGACTGCGTCTTCCAGCATGGCAAAGGTTTAGACTTGGTCTCTTCCAAACCTATGATTCTATGAGTCAATAGTGTGATGCAGCAGCCAGAAAACCCATGCAGTTTGAGGCTGCATCAACAGGTATACAGTGTCCAGATCGAGGCTAGTAGTAGCAGCACTGTATTCTACTTCAGAATACATCCCACACCCTCAGAATACTGTGTCCAGTTCTGGGCACCACAATTTTTTAAAAAAATCAACAAACTCGAACATACACAGAGAAGGTTGACCAAGATGATCAAAGGTTTGGAAACCAAGGCTTACAAGGACTGTCTCAGTGAACTGAGAATGTTTAACTTGGAGAAGAGAAGATTGAGAGGTGAGATGATAGCCATCTTTAAATATCTGTAGGAATGCCATATAGAAGGAGGGGCAAACTCATTTTCTACTGCTCCAAACGTAGAACGTAGAACGTAAACCAGTGGATTCAGTTAGCAGAAATGAGATTCCACCTAAACATTAGGATGAACATATTTACCATTGGATATATTTGAAACTGTTATAGATTTCCTCAGACATTACTGGAGAACTTTAAGCAGAGGTTGGATGGCCATCTTTTAAGGATGCTTTACATACATGGCAGGGGGTTAGACTAAGTGGCCCTTACAGTCCCTCCCAGCTCTGCAATTCTATGGTTCTAGGAAACTAAACTCGTGCAACTACATATATCTGTTCTACAAGGAAGTATGTGACACCAGCAGGAGTCTGGCCTTTCATTCCATGAGTCTCTCCATGGGGCACCTCCACAAAACAAAAGAGAAGAGCTGAGGCCACTGTGAAAACTCTCCATATCCCTGCTATAGGCTGATGGGAGTTACAGGCTCACAGATGTGAAGAGCAACACATTAGAAGAGTCTGGTTTAAAGTCAGAAAGAAAGGGCCATCAAGCCATCACTCAGCTAGGATCAAATATTTCAGACGTACAAATCTGCATAGAAGAGGAAGACCATCCAAAACACCTTCTTTTACAAACATTACTGTTATCTTTCGCAATGATATATAGAGTTTGCCAAGAAACATTCTGGAATCTAGTCTGGGATATTTATTTTCTCTTCTGCAGGCCTGGTTTTCATTCCTCATGTAAATTCCCACAGGATACTGAACTCTTCTCACAATATGAGAGTTCTTGTCCCATCTCCACTTTGTCTTCTCTTCCTGTATGTTCTCAGCTGGTTTCCCAGGAGTTGGGCCATTTCTATAACCTCTTCATATGCAGGGGCTCAATCTGCTGGGTGATTTATGGCTTGCTTTGATAAGAACAAATTTGTTACATTAATGAGTCCATTGTGATTTATTGCCACGGAGCTATACTACAGCTATTAAATATTAGCCTGCATGGTGATCTGGGGGTAGGACGATTTGAAAGAACCCTTTCAAATGAACAGATCACTATCTGATAGGATTTAGACTTGCCGGGATGCCTAAACACTCCAGGGGTGGTGGACACAGAGGGTTATGGATCCCACAGATTCCTGAGTGCTCTGGGGGATTTTTCAGTTGGTAGAGTTGGTGAAGAAATCCAGCATGGTGTAGTAGTTTGAGGCTATTTCCACACTAGACTGTTGTAGCGCTATTATTCCACTTGCAACATCCTATGGAATCCTGGGGTTTGCAGTTTAGGGAGGGGCCAGCTGGCCTGGTCTAGTGCGGAAATGGCCTGAGTGTTGGACTACAACCCAGGGTTCAATTCCCCACTTGGTCACGGAAACCCACTGGGTGACCTTGGGTGTGTCACACACTCAGCCCCAGAAAACCCCACAATAGGTCCACGCTTACGGTAACTATAAGTTGGAGGCATGTAACATACATACACAGGGAGTTGGTGATTCTGTTGAGGTCCTAGTTGGTATTTGGAATAGGGAGATGACCTGGGCAATTGACACAGTTGCTCAATGGCATCTTTTACTTGGGAGCAGAGCACAGGCTCCTGGTTTTCTGAGGAGCTTAGGAGAATAAAGTTCTTGGGCAGATGACTAGAGCAGCCATGGAGAAAGACTCAGGATGAATCTGACTAAGCATGGGTTTAGGCCCATTTTAGAACCTACTTTGTAGCATTCTTTGCTGGCTCTGGTACATCAGCTCAGTTTCATCCAGCACAGCTGTTCTGAGAAGTTAAAGTGCTATTATATCCTAGACCTCAGAAGGTGCTGCGATGAATTTGCTAAATTCTGCAGAGAAAATTGCTCATATATATTCTGATTTGGACACCACACTGATAGTGGAGTCTGGGGAGGTAACTGAGGCACATGCCTGTCCAGTTTTGATGGATGAATTTCAGGTTGTTCAACATGATGTGGACAAGTTGCTTGTTGATGCCAACCATTTGCCAACCTTTTTCCATCCTGGCTAATTAAAACTGCTACAGGAATACTGAGCATGGTTATAGAAAAGAAACAACTTGTTTGCCTGGATAGATGCCCTACACTGGGAGTTGGAGAGTGGCATTTGTTATCTTCACCCATGGTATTATTCTCTGGCTGATATGGGACTTGGGGGCATTGCTTTGCAGTGGTTCCAATCTTTCTTGGCTGAATATTCCCAGAGGGTGGTGCAGGTCTTTTGGCCATTAGCCTGTGGGGATCCATAGGGGTCAATACTGTCTACATAAAGCCACTAGGAGATGTCATCTGGAGCTTTTGGTCTGGGTGTCATCAGTATCCTGATGATACCTAGCTCTATCTCTCCTTTATAACTGATGCCAAAGAGGCTGTGGTAGTATTGAATTGTTGTCTGGAGGCAGTAAATAATTGGATGCAGGGGAATGGACAGAGACTTAATCCAGACAAGAAGCTGATCAGGAGAGAAACCAAACTGGAATTAAGATCACAGCCTGTTTTGGATGGGGCTGCGCTCTCGCTTGCGCGCTCTCTCTCTCTCTTAGGTTTGTAGCTTGAGGGTGTTCTTGGCCCCAGTGCTGTTTCTGGAAAGCCAGGTTGCTGTACTGTCCAGGAATTCCTTTACCCACTTTTGGATGGTGTGCCAGCTGTGCTCTTTCTTGGAGAAAGCAGGTCTGCCTTAGTTATCTCCCAGTTAGATTACCATAATGAGCTCTACATGGATCTGCCCTTGAAAAGTGTTCAGAAACTGCAGCTATTGCAAAATGCAGCAGACAGACTGGCATCAGATGTATCTCTTAGAAACCATCTAACACTGGTCTTGCAAGACCTGCACAGGCTTCCAATTTGCTTCCCAGCTCAATTCAAGGGGCTACAAAGGCCTAAACAACTTAGGCCAGAATATCTGAAAGACTACCTCCTCTTGCACAAGCCTGCCAGAAATCTGAGATCTTCAGAGGAGGCTCTGTTGCATGTCCCAACATCTCATGAAGTTAGGTTGGTGGGTGCACATAACAGGACTTTTTCTGTAGCAGCACCCCAACTGTGGAATTCACCACCCAAAAAAGTTGGGCTGGTCCCATCTCTTTTAAGCTTCCAGTAGGCAGCCCAAGCAGTGTTATTCTGCATGGAATTTAATGTTTAACAGTACTATTTTACCTGTTTCAAAACTGGATTCTAGGATTGCTTTTAGACTGCTTTTAAACAGTGTTGTGTTTTTAAAATGCATTGTTTTGGTTGGTTTTCATTTGTTATTCCCTGGGGAGCCCTTGTGGCCTGGGAGGTGATACAAAAATATTTTAAATGAAATAATGGCTTCTCTCAGCTACAGAAGGCCTGCTGAAACCACTGTTTAATATTGAGTCAACACATAGGTAAATCCCATTGATTCAGTGAGCTTACTCTAGTTGGGAGTCACAAGAACAGAGAGAAATGTAGGGTCCTGCACTTGGGCAGAAAAAATGAAAGTCACAAGTATAGGATGGGGGACGTGTGGCTGGATAGCGGTATGTGTGAAAGGGATCTAGGAGTCTTGGTAGATCACAAGCTGAACATGAGTCAGCAGTGTGACGTGGCAGCCAAGAAAGCCAATGCGATTCTTGGTTGCATCAATAGGAGGATGGTGTCTAGATCGAGGGAGGTAATGGTACCACTCTATTCTGCATTGGTTAGGCCTCATTTGGAGTCCTGTGTCCAGTTCTGGGCACCCCAATTCAAGAAGGATGTCGGCAAGCTGGAAAGTGTCCAGAGGAGGGCAACCAAAATGGTGAAGGGTCTGGAAGCCATGCCCTATGAAGAACGGCTTAGGGAGCTGGGTATGTTTAGTCTGCAGAAGAGAAGGTTAAGAGGGGACATGATAGCCATGTTCAAGTATTTGAAGGGATGTCATGTTGAGGAGGGAGAGGGCTTGTTCTCTGCCACTCCAGAGACTAGGACAAGGAGCAATGGATTCAAGCTGCAGGAAAGGAGATTCCACCTGAACCTCAGGAAGAACTTCCTGATGATCAGAGCTGTCCAGCAGTGCAATCTGCTGCCTCGGAGTGTGGTGGAGTCTCCTTCTTTGGAGGTTTTCAAGCAGAGGCAGGATGGCCATCGGTTGGGAGTGCTTTGATGCGTGTTCCTGCATAGCAGGGGGTTGGACTCGATGGCCCCGAGGTCTCTTCCAACTCTATGATTCTATGATTCTAATAAGATTATGAAGGCTAGTCGTCTTGGGTTGCATGGAGTACATCTCTGCATGCTGAGCTGCACACTGATTGTGGCATACAAACCTTGAGCAGAATGACAGTGTTGTGCAACTGGATGCATAGCTTACTGTAAGGGACAAAAGCGGGATATTAAATAAATAAGCAGGTAAGTAAAATGTGCAGACATGCCTAAGCAAACTGGCTTCTGCAAATGTATCCAGAATGGCACCACATGTACAGCTCCACTTCTGCAACCTTGAATTGAATGCAGACACCCCACATCAGGCAAAAATGTTCAACAGTTTTCCAGAGTGGAACTTATACATGCATACAGTACTAACATGATTCTGACCTAAAGCCATTCTTCTCAAGGAATGGAACATGAAGCCCTATGGGCAGAAGCGATGACAGTCCTGTAGAACTAGAGAACAAGTTAAGGAATCTCATCAAACATCCCAGCATAAAACATCAAAAGGCGGTTGGCTTATATGTTGCAACAACTTTTTACTGCAGCATCCATATATGTACACATTTGGGACCAAGCCCCACTGAACAAAGTGGGATTTATTTTTGAGCGCATCTGCCCGGCTGCTTAGTGAGACTGCAGGTCAAATTATGTAGGTACCTGAAATCTTTATATCAACAAGGGCTCATTTATTTAATAAATGCATAAATGGAACTTCCCCTGATATAATTGGGAGTTTATTGGCTTGCAAATTATTTTAACTGCACAAATCTGAAATGTGTAAATTAGACTGAATCAGTTTAATTAGCAGCCAAGAAAAGTTAAATTGTTATTCTATGATGAGACGCTCCCAGAGTGAAACTTCTTGAACTACATGAGCCTCAATTAATTTGTTTTGACAGATAAATAAATGTTGTACACTTGCTCCTGAATAATTAACCTCTTAGAATTTTGGGACTCCGGACCAGGTCAAAAATAGAAAATTAATCACCTCCCCTATGCCAGAGAAGGTGGCAAGCTGCCCTCAAAGTTGGGTATAATGTTAAAAAAAAAGCCATGTTAGGCATAATTTAAAAAGAACTTGGAAAGGCTAGTGGTATCATACTGTCTTTATATAAATCCACAGTGCCAACATATCTGGAATACTGTGTATAGTTCTGGTCACTGGATCTAGGAAAGAACTGGAAAAGGTAAAGCAATGACCACCCAAAATAGTCTAAAGTCCAGAGGAGCTGCCCCGTGAGGAACGGTTACAAGGTTTGCTGTGGTTTAGTTTAGAGAAAGGGTGAATATGTGGAGGCATTATAGAGATGTATGAAACAATGCATGGTGTGAAGAAAATAGATAGAGAGAAACTTTGCGTGCTCTCCCAGGACCCATTCACACTACCCAGTTCTAGCGCTATTATTCCACTTTAACTGTAACAGTTCCATTATAAGGAATGCTGGCATTTGTAGTTTAAAGAGGAACCTTTAGAATTCTTAGCCAAAGTGCTCTGGTGCCTTTGACCAATCTATAAACCCAAGTTTCTGTTAAGATGCAGCCATAGCAGCTAAAGTAGAATAATAGCACTATAATTCATAGAATTATAGAGTTGGAAGAGACCCTGAGGGCCATCCAGTCTAACCCCCTGCCATGCAGGAATACACCATCAGATGGCCATCCAGCTTCTGCTTAACAAGGAGACTCCATCACATTCCAAGGCCGCGCATTCCATTGTCAAACTGCTCTAACCATCAGGAAATTCTTCCTCATGTTTAGGTGGAATCTCTTTTCCAGTCATTTGAATCCACTGCTCCATAGTGTCCTAGTCTTTGGAGCAACAGACAAGCTTGCTCCATCCTCCATATGACATTCCTTTAAATATTTAAACATGGCTTCCACCTCACTTCTCAACCTTCTCTTCTCCAGGCTAAACATACTCAGCTCCCCAAGGCATTCCTCACAGGGCTTCATGGTTTCCAGGCCTTTGACCAGTTTGGTTGCCCTCCTCTGGAGACGTTCCAGCTTGTCAATATCCTTTTTGACTATTGGTGCCCAGAACTGACACAAGAGTCCAGGAGAGTGTCATGTACTGGATAACCCACACTGCACAAACTTCACCTGAGGTAGACAGCTCCTTAAGCCTCTCCTCATAGGGCTTCATGTTTTCCATGTGCAATTGTGGAGTGTGAAAGGGCCCCTGGAAATAAAGAAGCAAAGCAGTCGTCATGGACTAAACTAAGCGCCGCATTTATTTCACCTATAAATAAGGTTGCCATTTCAGGATTGTTGCAGGCCCTGAGGTTTCCAGTCCAAAACCTGACACTTCGAGATGGCGCCTGGTGATATCTTTAAGCATTATGCTTTAAGTATCAGCTGCAGCTGCTTACAGATTGTCATTTCCAACACACATCTACAACCTCAATTCAAGAAGGACATCGACAAGCTGGAGCGTGTCCAGAGGAGGGTGACCAAAATGGTTAAGGGTCTGGAAGCCATGAAACCCTATGAGGAGCAGCTTAGGGGGCTGGAGATGTTTAGTCTGCAGAAGAGAAGGTTAAGAGGGGACATGATAGCTATGTTTAAATATTTGAAGGGATGTCATGTTGAGGAGGGAGCAGGCTTGTTCTCTGCTGCTTCAGAAACTAGGACAAGAAGCAATGGATTCAAGCTGCAAGAAAGGAGATTCCACCTGTTACCCTGATTTCTGGCGGTCCCATGGGGGACACCTTAATGTGCTCAAATTAATGGGGAAGGGGAATTAGCAAGAGCACAAGCTAAGCAATGCAAGAGGCAGGGCAACCTAGCGAGATCTTGGACCCAGTGTTTGCGGGGTCAGGCCGAGTCAATAATCAAACAGAAGTAAATTAAAATTGTTTTCCTTTATTTTGAAACACAGTCAAAATGTATGTATGCAAACATTCACACAGGCCTACTGAAAGAAAGGTAGGAGTTGGATAGAGGCTTTTGAGAAGGATTTTTCAGGGGAAATACTACACCTGATCCTGTAGCCCGGGTAGTCAGAAGAAAAAGTCTGTTGGAGTAGAGATTCTCAGCATGTGGAAGCTGAGGGGAAGGCTCGTTGAATGGAGTGACAGCAAGGCGGGATGGAAGTCAGAGCGATCCGAAGAGACGCTCAAAATCAGGGGGTCTTATGGGGAAAATGTGCCTGTAGGCTAGTCTGTTCCCAGGGAAAACAATGGGTTTCAGGCTGGAGACAAAGCCTCCGAAAGGTCAGTACTTTGCATGATTGAATTATGACAGCGTTGTCAATAGCGCAGACAGTATGCAAATGCAGAGTGCTTGACAGTTGGATATCCAGCTTGTCAAGCTGCCTGCTCGGGGCAGAGGATCTTTGTAAACGGCGTGCATACATAATGTGATCTTAAAAGGGTCCTTGCCTGGAGGTCTCCTGAAGCTGCAGTCTGGCAAATACTGGCCTGCCTGGATTTGTTTTGAATAGTTCAGCTATTTTCAGCCGTGCCCGTGTGCGTGCTTGTCCAGGGGCCTCGCAAGCACATGGGGAGGAATGGGTAGTGATGGTCAAATTCTTGATATCAAATGATATCTAATATGCCACAAGTCCAAACTAGAAACTACAGTAACACACCTGAACCTCAGGAAGAACTTCCTGATGGTCAGAGCTGTCCGGCAGTGGAGTATGCTGCCTGGGAGTGTGGTGGAGTCTCCTTCTTTAGAGGTTTTTAAGCAGAGGTTGGATGGCCATCTGTTGGGAATGCTTTGATGGGTCTTCCTGCATAGCAGGGTGTTGGGCTGGATGGCCCCTGGGGTCTCTTCCAACTCTATGATTCTATATTTTTCTGTTTGGAAATCAAGACAGAAATCCTAGCTAAAGTAGTTGTTCCCAGATTAAAGTGAAGTGAGAGGATTATTCCTTCTTACTCAGGGAGATGATGGGATAAGGAACACCTCACTTGGCCTACTTGCTTTGGCCCAGAAGGTGGTTGCAAAGTAAAGCAGAGAGTGAGTCATGGCACTACAACAACTAGGAGGAAAGGAGGAAGCTGAATACACAGACCCCCTGGAGAGCCTTTGCAAGATGAAGCATCAAATGAATAATGCATTAACCATTGCAAGCTGGTGCTGTAATACTTGAGTGGGATGTTTGTATGAAGCCCTTTCTTCTTACCTGGAGCTAAGCCCACCAAAACTAAAGAATTTAATAGAAACCTAGAGTTGGAAGAGACCCTGTGGGCCTTCTAATTTGATTCCATTCTACCATGCAGGAAGATACAGTGAACACACTCCCAACAGATGGCCATCCAGCCTCTGTTTAAAAGCCTCCAAAGGAGGAGACTCTACCATGCTCCCAGGCAGCGTATTTCACTGTGGAACAGCTCTTACCATCAGAAAGTTCCTCCCAATGTTTAGGTGGAATCTCTGTTCTTGCAGTTTGAAGCCACTGCTCCATGACCTAGTCTTAGAGCAACAGAAAAGAACCTTACCCTGTCTTCTATTTCTTCACTTATTTAAACATGGTTGTTGTGTCTCCTCTTAACCTTCTGTTCTCCAAGCTAAACATCTCCAGCTCCTCAGAGGGCTTCATGGTTTCCAGGCTTTTTACCATTTTGGTCACCCTCTTCTGGACATCTTCCAGCTTGTCAATATCCTTCTTGAATTGTGGTACCCAGAACTAGACACCATATTCCAGGTGGGGTCTGACCAAAGCAGAATAAAGCAGTACTATTACTTCCCTCAGTCTAGACACTATACTCCTATTGATGGACCCTAGAATCACTTTCGGCACTTTTGTCCCCTGGCTGGAGATGACTCATGAAAACCGGAGACGCAGGGACTTGTCTTAAGACCTGGCAAGTCTACTTATAAGCCAGTTCTGCAATGAAGCCTACCTAGTGCGGAAATTTGTTAAGGCCAGGAATCCTTCCTGACCACCTCCTGAACTGTACAGGAGTGAGCACCATGCCTGTTGTCTTTTCATAGAGCTGCAGTCTGGCATTGCCTGGTTGGCCAATCTGAAGCCATAAAAACTGGAGAAAACTCTATAAAGTCCATAGGAAAAATCCCAAAGAAAGGAGGAAGATCTGTAAGAAAGATGCATGATGTTTTTTTTTCTAATCTTAATACTTCTCCTGAGGCAGCAAAATCTACTCTTTCACTGAATTTGACAGAAGGAGTGGAACCCACACAAATGAATTCAAATAAATTCTAATGATTTCACTTGCTAAAAAATACTTTTGCCTTCAGCATATCAGAAATCTAGTAAGTTAGGTAAAAGTGCTTGAATATAATGATAAAAAAACCTGAATGAGTTAAATAAGGCTATTATTTCCAAACTCAGCAGCTGCATCAATTTAATATCAGTAAATATAATCCTATAGCAAGAGATGCCTGTCAGTTTTCCAAATTAAAGCTTTGGTGGGGCCTAAAACACCACCTAGTTCCAGTCCAGAAGATCTCCAAAGGTTGGTTTCATGGAAAAGGGGGTACGGCTGGGCTGGAGTACCGAGGGCAACCTTTGATCCTCCAGATGTTTTGGATTTCAGTTTCCAGAAGTTCCACCCAGTATGGCCAATGCTTAGAAATTTAGGGGGCTGAAGTCCAAAATGTAGAGAACAAAAGTTGAGAATCACTACTCTAGGGGGCCAGCTTGGCACTCCAGAATGGCTGAATTTAGACCTATAGCCTCAGATTTCTACCCCTGGATTAGAGAGAAGGAGGCAGGGGACTGAGTTCCTGTTATGTCAGAGACTCAAAATAGGAACCGGCAGGTTTGTCTTCTTATACAGAAAGAAAAAAAGCTGAGCCCTAATCCTGGAAGAGGAGACTTTTCCAGCTCCATCTTCTTGAAGACATTGAGAGAGTAGGGGAGGAAGATGCTTTACAGGGATTGCACACGGCCAAAAACAAACAAAAGCCCCCATACAAGCCTTAAAAAAAAACCCACATGTTCCAAGAGACAAAGAGGTGGAAGAGGAGGACCAATACACAGCACTGCCTGGGCTGTTCCCAGCACTCCGGCCTCCAGATGAGAGGAAAACCAGTTGCTGACCTCAATTAAAGCCCAGCAGGTGGTATTGGTGAAGAGGCCAATAAAAGAACACTCTGGAAGGGGGACCAAAGACAGAAGCTGAGGACCAGGAGAGGGGCTGCAAGAGCCTCCTTTAGACCTGAGCACTGGGGATATGAAGAACCTCTGGGAAAGGAGTGGGTACCCAGAAGACTGAAGCTTCTCTTACCTACCTTAGAGAAATTATTGGGAGCCCAAAGAGAGACTGGGAGGGGGCTGAGGACAAGCCCTCTTCCTCCTCAGAAAGACATACCCAAGAGCCAAGGAATGGTGGGCTGAGGGTAACTGGAGTGAAGCTCCCTTCCTGTGGAGACATCCCTGGTTCTGATTTGCTGATGATACTGCTTCCTTCTTGAGACTCTAGCAACACCTGGCTGTTCCACCCGAGGCTCCTCAGCCTGCAACCACGTGGTAGGCTCCTGCCAAGAACTATATCCAGAAGATACTTACAGGGACCTGTTCTGCAGCCTTTGGTGGACTTAAATAAAAGTTCTTTATTCCTACTTGAGAGGTTCTGGGTGTGTTTGTGAGGTCCTTTGATGCACCTCTTCCCATAGGGTACAGACCCCACAACACCCTCAAGACACAGCTCACCTTCTCCTCTCTCCTCAGAGGCAGACATATTCAGATCATGATTATGGAAGCACAGTCCCTCAAGCATCACCATTTTACATGGGCCAGCATGCTTTCATTGCTTTACATATGTCTAAATCCCCTTGCAGAATCAGGTGGATGTTATTGTCCAATGTAAAACAACAGCTATATTCACTTCAAGGTTGTGGAAGCAGAATTGAATACCTGATGCATGTGCAAAGTTACACATGGATGAGCACTGCACCTTGGGCAGTGCATGTGCCCACTAGCTAGTTCATTCAGTTGCACGGTGTCACCATTCACGAGTGAGGCATCGTGGTGCAAACACTGCCTGACTCTGTGGGTATATAATTACACTCATTCTTGAGGGTTAGGGTCCAAGCCTGCATTCAGCAGAAAGGTGGGACCACACAACTGCCATTTGAGTGCAGATTTAAATATGCAAGTATGATGTAGGCTCTCATCCTGTCTCTTAGCTGTCTTGAGTCCCAGGATCCAGGGGAAAGGATCAGAAATAAATAAAATCAGTCCCACCATTGTCATAAATATCATCATTGGTTTCAATGTATTGACAGAATCCTAGAGTTGGAAGAGGCTGCATTGGCCGTCAGGTTCTACTCCCTGTTTAATGCAGGATCTCCAATTAGAACATCCTCAGCAGGTAGCTGTCCAGCTATTCCTTCCAAACGTTTGGAAGCAGCTGTTCCTGTATTTCTCTGCCTATGAGAATAAGAAAACGAACTACTTGTATTCTGGCTTGCTTCTGAACTTTCTCCATTTTGCTTGGAGGGAAAAAGATATGCACAGGCAGACACACACAGGCCCAGCGTTCAACAAGAGCAGCTCCTCTCCATGGTGGAATTCACCACCTCACATATGCTGAAGCCTGGAGGCAGGAGAAAGTCTCCTATCTCCACACTGGCATTGCTGCTCCCAACCTGGAGGCTTTGAAGCAGCTACTCAGGAGGAGGAAAAGCAGCAACAGAAGCAGCCTGTGCCCACAGCTGCCCCCTGATTTACACTCTCCATTTCCATAAAGAAAATGGCTTTTGCTGCATTCATCTCTTCTCCCTTGCCATGCAGATCCCGGGGGCAGAATTTTGATTCTCTTCCTCCTGTTTTCATGATTTCCCTTCACTTTCCACTCTGTTTCTGAACAACCTGTGATATCTCAACAAGAGTTTTTGCTGTGTTGGGGGACAGGAGGCACATAGGTGCTTTTGAGCATCCACTGCTTCTTATGAATACAGGCTGCAAACACCCTTCAGAGACAAATCCAGCAGAGTTTGACACAGCCTACAAAATAGTAGAGCTATACTGAAGTTCCATAAAGTTCAGTTTTTTATTAAAGCTTGAGAAAGTATCCAACAATATTTTGGGGGAGAAATGTCAAAAGTGTGTTTCGTAAATGTTGAAAAACTCCGATGTGAAGAGCGGTGGGCTTGACAGAATTTTCACAGTACAGGAGTTATTCGACACAAAATTTGCACATGGCTGTTTTATGCAGAAAATATTTTCTGCATAAGAAAGAACATTTTCTGAACAGAAACAAATATTTCTGTGCTAATATAGTGCTTGATGCACAGAAAACGCTATTTACTGTGCAGAAAATGCTGTTTTCTGTGCAAAAAAACCTAGGTGTGAATTTTTCACAGAAGAATTCCTGACATGCAAATACAGTCCTTCCTCCATGTTTGCAGATTTGACCTTTGTGAATTTGATTATTCACATTACACATGCATGTCTTTCCCCCGATTCTACTCTACCCATTCCTTGCCTTTTGCCCAGGTGCATGTGCCTTCCTTCTCTGCACCTGGGCAAAAGGCAAGGGAATGAGGGATAAGGCACGCATGCCTCCCCCTGCCATTCCCTTACCTTTTGCCAAGGAAGGAAGGCACAGATGCCAGGGCAAAAGGCAAAGAAATGGGAGGGGGATCGGGGGAGTTATTCATGGCTTTTCCATTGTTGCCAGAGTTATGTACCCCAAACTCTTGCAAAAGTGGATGGGCCACTGTACTCTTCAAAAACTGCAGTTTTAAAAGATTTCCTCACAGTGGAAAGAAATTTCTTGAAATTACTCATTGCTTCTATTGAGCAGAAAGTTTGCAAAGAATTACATACCCAAGTTTCACTGTGAAATTGGTGGGGAGAGTACAGGTTTTTGGAGAAATAAATACTTTACCTGATATACACTTCTGCTTTCTCTCTCTCTGTTTTCACCTATTTCACCTATATTCCACACACCCTGGTTCTGCAGTTGGTTCAGAACAGGTGTTGAGGACCCACTCTGGGCAAAGTCCTTGAGATGACAGGGCTGATGCACTACAGCATTTTGGTTGCTCATTACATCACCTCCTCCCTGCAAAAAAACTAGGGAGGAGGCACATGACCTCCGCTATGATACGCATCCAAGTGCATTTCTCCATGGAAATGTCATCCTTTTACAGCACGGGTGGGAAAAGCATAGCTTGTGGACCACATGTGGCCTTTGGGAGATTACCTTGTGGTCCCTGAAGACCACTCAAAGTCCCTCTCAAATGCACCATAAATTGTGAGGGGTGGACAGAAATGGTCAAAAACAGCTCAACATCATCATCAAATTTAGTGGTTTTGTCTCCACAGTCTCTTCAACCCTCCCAAAAGGTTTATTTCCCCCCAATTCCATTCAAGGTTGGTAAACGCGCAGGTGTACACACTGTTACTCTGTGAATTGGGGGTCCTGGGAGGGGCGCCCAAATAACCAAAACCAAACACAAACAAGATGGGGAAATTAGCTGGAGCACTCTCTTGGCTAACAAGAGGCAGGGTAACGCAGCAGGATCTTTTACCCTATGTCTACAGCACCAGGTCAGTGAGGAGGCGAATGGTTCAAACAACAATTAAGATTTATTAAACAATTATTAAAGAAAAGCACAAACACACTCCTAACTAGGAAAGGAAACTAGAGTTCAAGGAGAATGGGTGATATGCCACCTGTCCTGCAGTCCTGGGGAAGCCAATTGAAGAAGAGGAAACCCGGTGTGGCGGCCGAGGGGAATCTGCTGAGCCGAGCGGCAGCAAGGCAGAATGAAGTCCAAGCAATCCGGCGAGAATTCCGAAGAGCTCTCAGAGCGGGGGATTTTTATAGGGGAAAGAACAACCGCAGGCTAGTCCGGTCTTGGGTGAAAGCAATAAGTTTTGGGTTGGAGACAAAGCCTCCAAAAGGTCAGAATTTGCATGATTGAGTTAAAGTCCAAATTGACAATGGTATGGCCGGTATGTAGATGCGGCTAGCTCGGCAGTTAAGCACTTGGCTCGCCAAGGTGTCCTCTTGGAGCAGAGGATCTCTTTGTGGTAGCGTGCATTTGTAAGGAAAGTGTTTGTTTCAGGAGGTCCCCTAAAGCAGATCTGGCAATCTCTGGCTTGGTTTGGTGGGAGCAGCAAGTAGCAGCCATGCCTAGCTTCACACTTGTTCAGCGGGCCTCACAAACACTTGGCTGGTGGCAGAGTAGGTCCGAATTGCAATATCAAAATGATATCTTTGGTTCGCCAAAGGCCAGGCCAGCACACGGTGGTAACAACACCTATGGTCAACAGGAACTGGTGGGGGAAACCAGACCAGTTTCAAGACTAATACAGTATTACAAGCCAAAGTGTGGGCTGGATTAAGTATGCCTCAAAGCTGAGAAAAGACTTGCCAAAAAAAAAAAGAGTCCAAAATTATATGTTGAAGATCAGAGACCCACAAAGCCAGAGAAGTCAGATAGGTTTGCATGGAAGTGTTAGAGCTGTTCTCTGCAGCAACAGGATGGTCTGGGCAGAGCTCATTTATAGGCAGCAGTTAGTCAGCCCAGCTGGCCTCACTAGCTTTGCATCCTCTATTTAAAGTGGAGCAGAGCACTTCCTGAACTTTTGCTTTGGCACTTTAATGTACTTTACCCAACAGGGTAAAGTGCTTCTGACTCCTTCCACCAATATGCATGCGCTGCCTGTGATGGAACAGAGTCTGCCTTTGCCAGTGCCATTGTTAGGACTGCCAATCTCTTCCAGCTTCAACTGGGGCCCATCATTTTGGCTCTCTTTTCCCACTTCTTTTTCCAAGGAGGCTTTCTCCAAATAGGCTATGAAACCACTCTTCTCAAAAAAAAGAAAAACATCAAAAATTAGCCAAAAACAATGCCAGAAGTATTGTGAAACCATGTTTGAAGGGCTGGTGCAGCCTCTGCAAGGGGGTGGAGGGTGAAAAATGTCCTTCCAGCCGCTCCGCAGTTGCCCAGTCCTGTTCTCCATTAAGCCACCAGGTGTCATGCTCCTTGCTTCAGCAATGGGGGATATGAACCTGTTCCTCAACTCCAATACAATAGGCTGCCAGGACGATACTGACAAGCTGGAATGTGTCCAGAGAGAAAATTATGAGATGTCTGAAAACAGAGGGCCTTAAGAGGAATGACTTAGGGAGCTGGGTACATTTAGCTCAGAGTTGAGAAGACTAAGAGGTGACATGATAGCTCGCTAAACATCTGAAGGGATGTCACATAGAAGATGGAACTAGCATGTTTTCCACTGTTCCAGAGACCAGAACATGAACCAGTGGGTTCAAGTGACAAAAAAGGAGTTTCCATCTAAACATTATGATTTTACAGTAAGATCCGTCTGAGGCCCTTTGAGCAGGGTCCAGGGTCGTCCCAATATTGTCCCAGCAGCAGCTTTGCCAGGATGGAAGCATGGATGCCAAAGCTCCCCTCTGCATGGGCTCACTCGCTGCAGAAGGAAGCTCAATGGCCTCACCTCTTCCTGCTGAAGCACAGCTGGGTACTGTCTCAGACTGTGTTGGGGCAGAAAGCACAGCCATTGCACTTCCAGGGCCTCCACAGCCACATTCTTTTAAATTCTTTTAAATGTCCTTCTCCTGTCCCTATGGCAGGTTGGGAGGGTGGAAAGGAAAGGGCTTGAGATATGACATGATAGCTGTCTAAATGTCTGAAGGCATGTCATACAGAAGATGAAGCCAGCTTGTTTTCCACTATCCCAAAGATCAGAACGTTATCCTGTGGGTTCAAGCGACAAGAAAAGAGTTTCTATCTAAGCATTACGATTTTACCATAAGATCTGTCTGAGTGGTGGATTCTCTTTATTTTGAGGTCTTGAAGAGAGGTGGGATGGGCACTTTTCAGGAATGCTTCAGTTATACATTCCTGCATGGTAGGAAGTTGTGCACTAGATGGCCTTCTCAGTCACTTCCAACTCTTTCTATGATTCTACAACTGAAAGTGTTGAAAATTGCTGTCAGTGTTGACAGCACTGGGCTAAATAAACCAACAGATTGATTTGGGCAGCTTGTAGAAAATGGAGCAAGTCTTTGTTCCTTTGCTGCTCCACAGGATAGGAACAGCAGGTGTGGGTCTTCTACCCAGCAGTACTGAGATCTTCTGAATACTAAGCATGTACTGTCTCACTGAGCTATGGTCCCCTATGGGGTCACTCTCTTTGGCCAAAAGGCCTGAAGACCTCTGAAATGTAGTACATCCCTTAATATGTACTACCCTCACTGTGGCTCCAAGGCCTAATAAAGGTATTTAGGAGGTACCCATGAATCTAGAAGTATGACCCACAGAAGACAACATGATTGTATGCACATATTTGGGTCCCTTGCCTGCTGTTTTTAATGAATCTGATGCTGGCCATTTCCGCATGGGGTGAGGAAATTGCCCCGTGCTGCTACTTACAGGACTTCTTGGCTCCCCAGTCCGGGTCGTGCTGCTCTGGAGCAGTGCGTGCTTGTCGCTCCGCACTGCTCCGGGGACGAAATGGCGGCTTCCAGTTGGTCGAGGGTCTCAACCAACCACTGAAGCTCGCCAGCCTAAAGCCCGCCCCCGGCAGATCGCACGCTGACACTGGTGCGAGCCTGCAAATCTGCACCAGAGAGCGAGCATGGAATGGCACGCTACGTGATTTTGAAAGACCTGTTTTAAGCGGTCTTTCAAAGGCACGCTGGACGGCCACTTGGGGTCATTGGGAGCAGGCGGGCTGAGGTGCGGATCTACGTTAAGTAGGTCCAATCCAGTCTGCTCCCTGGAGGACGCTCTGCACCGTTTCTATTAGCCTGTGCGGAAATGGCCACTAAAGCGTAGTAAATTTGCTACTCTTTCACATTCATTGATTTACAAAGACACTGGGGGCCTTTTCACACTGCACTGTTATAGCGCCATTACTCCACTTTCAACATCTTGGGGTTTGTGGTTTGCTGAGGCCAAAGAGCTCTCTGGCTGAGAATTCTAAATGCCCCTCCCTGAACTGCTAACACCAGGATTCCATGGGATGTTGAAAGTGGAATAATAGCACTATAACAGTGTAGTGCAGAAAGGCCCTGGGAATCATAGCTCAAGGAGGCTATCATGTTTAGTTAATTAAGGCATATTTATTTATTTTAACCTAAGTTGTTTCTGCAAGGCATGTGGGCACTTAAGCCAGGAGGTGTGAGAGCTTTGAAAGTCACTTTTTGCACTACAACGCCCAGAGTTCCTTAGCCAGCATGAAAGTTGCAATCCTAAAGAGTAATTTCACCAGATTCTTGGAACAGCCCAACAGCTCTCTCTGCCTCAGATTTCACGAGGCCATGAACCCAAAGTTATATGATCTCACTTGTAGTTGCCATTTTCAGTGGCCTTGGAGATTTAAAAAACAACGGGGTGGGGGATTTCAGAGGATGGGAAAGAAAAACCTTTGGTGCTTATAACCATTTTCTGTACCTTGGGCCATTTTCAGAGAAAAATAATCACCCAAATAACAACCTGGAAAAAAATGCATAATAAATTATACAAAGACATTTCTTTTGAAGCAGGCCTTTAATGGGTGAGCAAGAGAGATTTTTATTTATTTATTAGCTGTTTTTAAAATTTATTATAAGCATATAATTTTAAATGTTTTTAATTTTTTAAATGTTTTCAATATTTTTTAATTTTGTGGAAGTTGCCTTGGGTCCCACTTTGGGAGAAAAGGTGGCATATCAATAAATATTTTGAGAGTATGCACGTGTGTATATGTATGTGTGTGTGTGTGTGTGTGTGTGTATTATTTTATTTTAATTTTTTTGAGGTAGCAAGGCTTTGGAAACTGCCAGTGGACTTTGAGAGTGACAAAACTGTTGTTCAGGGGCCACTTGTGGCCCATTGGCCACTTTTCCTCCACTCCATGCCTCTCCCTTTCTGCTTAGGGTGCATCCCTGATGGGTGTTTCGGCAGGCCCTGCTATGTCATCTCCTAATGTGCCTTCCATTTTGCTTTTGAAGTATAAAGTTAAGTACTTTATACATATTAAATGATGATGATTTTTTAAACATGAAATTTAGTACATCTCTGAATATGAACTACCCTCACTGTGACTTCCCTCAGTGCTGACTGCGGTTGTTCGGTTGTCAAACTCCTTTCTTCCCAAAATAGAAATCCCTGGACAATCTCCTCCGTTCAACAAAATGGGCCCAACTCTCTCTTAATTTGTAAAATCTCTGGGTGACATGATGCCACTCTCTTTCCCTTTCTAGCCCCCTCCATTTTGCAGAAGGCAACATTCAGTGCATCAAGAGTGGGACACCAAGGCATGGCTGAGCCCAATGGGGTAAATCCAGAGTTTATTAGGAGAAGGAAAAAGGACAGCCTCTTGTTTGTTAATTCTAGAAGAGAAAACACACATAGACACCACCACTGTGATTCAGCTGGGATATTTTAGAACAGGACTGAAGAAGTGCCACCCTGCCTGTGTCCCCAAAGGCTGTTTATGTGGCCCTTGAGTCTTCCAGACTTTCTAGATCACTTTTGCTGTTGTGTCATTGCTGTGTGCCTTCATTTTCAACTTATGGTGACCCTGAGGCAAACCTATCATGGAGTTTTCTGGGGGCTGAGCGTGTGTGACACACCCAAGATCACTCTTTGGTTTCCATGGCAGAGAGTGGAATTGAACTGTGGTCTCCAGAGTTGTAGCCCAGTTCTCAAGCCACTATGTCATGTTTACTTGCTTTCAGTTCAACCCTGATTTAATGTGATGCCAGGGCTGCATTAAGGTTTTCATATGCCCTAGGCACTCTTGTATTTGACTCCTTCCCTTGCCTTGAATTACCACTAGGGATGTTTTTGTAGGCCTTTAAATTCCTAGGTCCTAAAATTTTTGTAAGCCCTAGGCACTGTGCCTAAAGTGCCGAATGGATAAGGTGGCCCCAGGTGGCCCTACCGCAGACTTTTCTGCACAACAATTCTTCAGATGAGGTTTGCCAGTACTTTCCTCTAAGACTCAGAGGGACTTGTCCAAGGTCACCAAGTGAGTTTCCATTGCTGAGCGAGGATTCAAATCCTGGTCTCTTAGAATCCTAGTCCAGCAGTCAAAATATTATCATACACACTTTGAAGAAGTTTGCTGTCCATTGCTGTCCATTAAGACTGAAAGAATGTTATTTGCCCAAGGACACCCAGTGGGTTTCCAGGGCTGAGCAGAGAACAAAACTCTGGTCTCTTAGAGTCCAAACCACTGGCCAGTCATAAGTCTTCCAAGGCACAGAGTATGACTTGCCCAAAGTCACCCAGTCAGTTTCCATGGCTGAGCAAGGAATCTGAACCCTCAGTTCTCAGAGTCGAAGTGCAACACTCAAACCATGACACTATGTTGGCTTTTTTTTCTAACTCTCATAGAACTTCTACTCCAACTTTCAGCTCCAGCTGTCCTCTTCCAATACAGGTATAGCCTCCTAAAAGGAGACTCAGACCATTTCCGCACTACACTGTTATAGTGCTGTTATTCCACTTTCAACATCCTATGGAATTCTGGAGTCTGTAGTTTCCTGAGGCCAAAGAGCTCTCTGGCTGAGAATTCTAAAGGCCCCTCCCTCAACTGCAAACCCCAGGATTCCATAGCATGGTGAAAGTGTCATAATAGCGATATAACAGTGTAGTGAGGAAATGACCCGAGTGAGCAGCACCAGTGAGAAGAGCAGAGCTGGCTGTTCCTCAGGTCCCCCTCCCTTTGCCCTCCACCAGGGACACAAGAGCCATATTAGGAGGGGATGGCGGTGGCTGAAAACTGTGATCTGGAAATAAGGGAGCCAGGTATCCAGAGTTTGTCCTGCTCCAGGACCATTTCAGGATTAAAATTACAGGTGTCATGTAATATGTTATTTGTCTTGTTTCCTCACCTGGAATCCTGTTGTCCAGTTCTGGGCACCAAAGTTCAAGAAGGACATTGACACATCCAGCAGAGGGCAACAACAGTAGTTATAGGCCTAGAACCCATAAAGCACTGTGAGGAACAGCTTAGGTTGCTGGGGATGTTTAGCCTGAAGAAGAGAAGATTAAGGGGTGACACTATAGCCATATTTAAATATCTGAAGGGAAGTCTTATGGAAGATGGGGACAAGCTTGTTTTCTGATGCTCCAGAGATAAGGACACAGAGCAATGGTTTCAAACAACAGAGAAAGAGATTCCATCAAAACGTTAGGAAGAACTTCCTGATGGTAAGAGCAGTTCAACAGTAGAAGAGGCTGCTGTCTGGAGTGTGGAGGAGTCTCCTTCTTTGGAGGTTTTTCAACAGAAGCTGTATGACCATCTTCTGGGAGTGCTTTGACTGTGTCTTCCTGCATGGCAGAATGTGGCTGGGCTAGGTAGCCCTTGAGATCTCTTCAAATTCTTTGATTCTATGACTGCATGAACCCTACTCCATTGTCAGCCTACGATAAATTGCTCAAAGGATGGGAGCATGGCAAGGTAACCAGGAGTGTTGGTACAGAAGGACAAGCTGGAATGTGTCCACCAGAGGAGAGTGACCAAGATAGGAGAGCAGGGTTGAGCAGCTGCTGAGGCTGTGAGGACTGTTCTGACTCCCAAGGAGATTTTGGAGGACCACATCTAATGATATATAATACCCCCAAAATGCCCCTCAACATACTTCAGTAGGAATGGGAATGGATTTTTTTCTCCCCTTTGGCCTCTCCTAGCTTGTTTTAGGTCCAAGGAAGTCCCTTGTACAACAAGAAGGAACTCAGAAGTCAACTTTTTCTTTGATTTTTTTTCAAAGTAATTTGGCCCCAGGGCCCCAAGACTGGGTATGGGGGCTTCAAGGCCAAGGGTACCCTTTCCCCATTCCTTTTTGAAAGAGTCTGGAAGTCAGCCTCTATGTAGAAAGGCTGAGGAAGCTGGAGGCATCTAGTCTGAAGGAGGGAACCCTGAGATTAGATATGATAAAGCCACCTTCCAATAAGTGAAAGGCAGCTGGCACAAGGAAGGTGGAGTGAGCTCCTTTTCTGCTGCCCCAGAGAGCAGGATCTGGACTAGTGAATTCCAAATTTCATAAAAGGAGATTGTGACTCAAGCTGATGAAGAACCACCTGATAGCCAGAGCTATTGTGAAGTAGTATAGACAACCTTGCAGGATGGTGGAGTTTCCCTTCCTTAACAGAAAAAAAGTTGGATGGGCATCTCTGGGAAGTGCTTTACCTGTGGATTCCTTCACCAGCAAAAAGCATTTGGACTAAATTGCCTTTGGGATCCCTTCTGACTCCATGATTACATACCCTCCAGCATTTCACAAATGAAAACTAGGACCTGTGTGTTACCGCAAAATGTGGGTGACTCAGGAATCACAGTACCTCTGTGAAAAGGTGGGGAATATTAGCTCAAAGAGGAGGCTTATGGGAGGGAGGGGGTAACCTTACAAAATCCTTTACACCTATGTCTACCAGTACTAGTGCAGGGAAGACCCAGCTGGAGATCCAAAAGAAACCTTATTTGTTTTGTTGGGGGAATTAACAATCTCAGACACAAGATCTAAGCAGTCATGCAATCGCACAAGGCTAACGGAAAGAAAAGCAAGGGAAGTTTGGACAGTGAGATTTTCAGGGTAAAGTGGATGATACCTACCAATCCAGAAGAGCAGAGAAGAAGCAGTGATGTGGCTTAGATGCAGAGTCACAAATAGTACACAAACAGGACAGGGCAGGGACCAGGGCAGCAGAGTGACAACCAGCAACTAGTGTACTGCAAGTTGGCTAGCCCAAAACTGGAGTTTAAATGCTCTTTTTCTGCCTGAAGGGTGAAGGTGCTAGTGGCTCTCTGGCAGAGTAAAATATGGAGTCCAGAGGGCGGACAGTGGGGTCCAGAATGAGCTAATGGTCTTAGTGTTAGGTGACAAAGGGCTAATGGTAGTCCTGATAGATCTTTAATTGTCAGACAGGTGTGGGGACAAAAGGGAAGTTTGCTGGTCAGAGAGGGGAGCTAAGACAATCAGCCATCCTGCAGGAGCATCTTGGGTGCTATTGTCTCTTAGAGGTTGAGTCACCAGAGGCTAACTGTAAGTTCATTATCACTGGAGTTACCTGATGATTTCCTGACTATGACCTAGCTATGCCTTGTGGTATTTTCTGATCTGATTTTTCAGTGCATGTGTTTGGCCAACCTTCCTTCTCAGCCAGCATGGCCATGCAGGCATAGCAGAGTATAATTTAGATTTATGCTAATTAATATTTGCCAGTTTTATCTAATATATAAAAGGCAAAGTTTGTCTGTTTCTCTGTGTCAGGCAAAGACCTCATATGATTGGCTGTGTCAGGCAAAGACCTCATAGGATTGGCTGCCTAAGAAGATTCTATGGAATCCTGGGGTTTGCAGTTTAGGGAGGGGCCTTTAGAATTCTCAGCCTGAGAATAGGCCAGTTGCTATGGAGATGATGCCTAGCAGCAAGGAAGAGGGCAACGTATTCCCTCTGGAACCCAACCTGTGTATATTAATAACTCTGAATAGATTGGATTGCAAATAGAGTAGAGTCTCGATTATCCAACATAAACAGGCGGGCTGATAGTCAGATAGCCGAAAATGTCGGATAATCCGGAGGCCCGTAGCAGCCGCCATGTTTGGGGGCGTGTCTGGGGCGTGTCTGGGCGTGTCTGGGGGTGTGGAAATGCCTACAGCCACGCCCCCAAGCAGCCGCAACGTCAGATAATCCAGAATGTCGGATGACCGAAGGACGGATAATCGAGACTCTACTGTATGGGGAAAAGTTACAGGTACTGGACAAGACAGTTTGGGGAATTAGAGACACAAGATCTCAAATCTTTCTAACAAGTATTGCCTATGAGAACATAAAATCCGGGACAACGCTGGGTATATATGTTAGTGTATCTATATATATATATGTATTGCCAATTAAACCATCTCAAAGTGCGGGGGTTTATGGCCTCCTAACATGAGTGACCAAACGATGACAAAGTGTGGTCAAAAGAACTACCTTACTGAGGAAGAACAGGCGAGCTAGAGAGGTTTGCTTTTGCCTGAGCCTACTGGGAAGGGAAAGACCTTGACTACTTTTGGATTTTGAACTCAGTTCACAATGATTGAAGTAAGCTGAGGACAAAGAGGGAAAGTGGGAGGAAGAGAGAGAGAAACTGGGACATTTTAAAAGCAGATGAAAAAGTGGGAGGAGAGAGGATTAATTTGGGACAGTCACTGCCAGATTAGTACAGCTGGAGGGCATGTGGTCCCATTCTGATCCCTCAGAAAAACGCAGAAGCTCAGAACTCTTTAATTCTAAGTCTGGCCATTTCCGCACTGGACTGTTATAGCGCTATGATTCCACTTTCAACATCCTATGGCTGGCCGCTCCCGAAACTGCAAACCCCAGGATTCCATAGGATGTTGAAAGTGGAATCATAGGGCTATAACAGTCTAGTGCGGAAATGGCCTCTATTTCTTTTGCATAAGGCTCAGTGGTTGAGCCTTTTTTTAAAAAAAAAGTTAAAACCAAATTCAGTCCTGCCTGAATCTACACTCCGAGGACCTACCTCTGCTTTTGGGTAACACTGCAACATAAAAGCAAAAGAGAGGAGGGCATAGTAAGAACGAGTTGTGACTACAGCACAAGCCCATCTATTAATGTCTTGCACAATATTCCCTTGTTGGTTTTTGCAGAGCAATCATGATGAAAAGACCGAAAGGTCAAGTATAAATCTACTTAGTTCCAAACAGCAGATGGAGTAACTAACTATCCATCATGAATGCGCTCTCTCGCTCTCGCTCCCTCTTTTTTCTTTTCCCTGTTCAAACGCTTGCATGAATAATGGTAAAAATCACTCATTATTACAAGAAGAGCTTTTGTGGGGTGGGGGAGGAAGCATGAACATTTTCCCCCTCTCCTTTGCTCGGAGATCCACTTTCAAGTTCTATCTTCACGTTTGCAGATTTTACACGCCGTTTCTGCTTCATTTTCCCTTCCCTCTCCTTTCATCTGCTCATGCCCCCTCCTTTTGTCCCCCTTCCTTCTCAGCTGTCCTCAGATTCCTATTCTTTTCACTGTGTTCCTTTTCAAGTTCCTTGCTTTCATTTGGATTCGCTTACTAAAATGTCTATTATCAGTTCCCTTTCAGCCGAAGCCTGAATAACAATATTTACCGTGTACATTAGCTGTATTGAATTGCAGAAGTATTGCTCACTCAGGGGAGTTCAGAGTTCATTTCCCTTCAATCCCGGCTTTTCTTGACATCTGTATTCTTTTTCTTCGTAAATGACAATTTCCTTTCAACTTTGCACTCAGTCCTTTCAGCTGCCTTCACATTTTTTTTTTACACTTCCTCTGGCACTTTATTTCCTAAAACAGAAGTAGGGGATTGTTTTAGTGCTTAGACTGAAGTCTTAAAATGACCTCCCTCCTAGGGCCGGGATGGCTTCCTTGGGCCAATTACCAGAGGGAGCCAGCATGGTATAGTGGCCTGAGCATTTTACTGACTCTGGAGATCAAGATTCAGATCCTTACTCAGCCACGGAAACCCAGCGGATGACCTTGGGCAGGTCATACTCTCTCAGCCTCAGATGGAGGCTGTGGTGACAAACCTTCTCTGAATAAACCTTGCCAAGAAAATCCCTTGATAGGTCTACCTTAGAAATGACTTGAAGGAACACAACACAGTGCAGACAAAGGTCATTTCCGCACTAGACTGTTATAGCGCTATTATTCCGCTTGCAATATCCTATGGAATCCTGGGGTTTGCAGTTTAGAGAGGGGCTGGCTGGCCCCTCCCAAAACTGTAAACCCCAGGATTCCATAGGACGTTGCAAGTGGAATAATAGGGCTATAACAGTCTAGTGCGGAACTCACTAAAATCATAGCTGCCGAGAGAGAGAAAAGAAAAGAAAAAAAGAATTACTTACAGGAGTCGTTTCAAGGCTAAAATAGTTCATTGCCATTATAGTTCCAGATTTGCAAATAACTCATTACTTTCCCTTTTCCCACCAAAACAGCAAAGGTTGAGATCCTCCATCAGGGTTATGTAGGATAAAGTTCAGCCTGGAATGCCACCCATTGATTGTAAAGCCCAGCTCTCGTGCTGAATGGCAATGTTGCACAACTGAATGCACAACCAAGCATGCATGCACATACATGTGGGCACTCTCATGAACATCTGTATCTACATGAAGAAGGGCACCATATGTGCAATTCTTGCTCTGCTACCTTAAACTGAACTTGGATGTTGCACAGCAGACAAAAATGTCTTACCACTTCTGTAGGAGAGCTTACACCAACCAAAAACTTCAGCTGAGTATTTGGAAACAGAGTTTAGCTATCCAAAGAAAAGGGACAGGCAGGGTGACCCAGAGAATGCAAACACAGCAAATGGAAACATTCACAGGATCACAGAGTTTGAAAAGAGATCCCAAGGGCTATCCAGTCCAACCCCATTCTGCTTTACAGGAAAACACAATAAAAGCACTCCCTTGGATAGATGGCCATCCAGCCTCTGTTTCAAAACCTCCAAAGGAGAGTCCACCACACTCCACTGAGACAGTGAATTCCACTGTCAAATTGCTTTTACCATCAGGGAGTTCTTCTAAATGCTGAGGTGGAATCTCCTTTCCTGTAGTTTGAAGTCATTGCTCCATGTCCCAGTCTCTATGGCAGCAGAAAACAAGCTTGCCCCCATCCTCCATAGGACATCCTGTCAAATATGTAAACATGGCCCTCTTAACCTTCTGTTCCCCAGGCTAAACATCCCTAGCAACCTAAGCTGCTCCTCCCAGGGCATGATTTACAGACCTTTTGCCATTTTGGTTGCCCTCCTCTGGACACATCCCAGATTATTAGGTGTGATTGCTTGGGCCAAGAATCTGAGACAGACCTGATTCTACTCCAAAGCTCCAGAACACTGGGGGAAAGACACTCATTCAATGCACAGGTGCACCAGAAGTGGGGAAAGTCACATTTCAACTTGTCAACTTGGCTTAAGGAGCTGGGTATGATAACGTTCCAACTTGTCAATATCTTTCTTGAATTGTGGTACCTAGAACTGGAGACTGAATTACAGGTGGGGATCTGAGCAGAGCAAAATAGAACAGTACTATTACTGCCCTTGACCTAACTGTTATACTCCTATTGAGGTACAAGAAGTGAACAGTTTCTAGGGTCTCTCTCTCTCTCTCTTTTGCAATACTAGAAATTTGTGATCTGAAGGAAAAAATCATTATGGTGGGGGAGAGTTCTTATTTGGGTCACAATGCCCTCATTCGACCTCCTCCATATCTACCTCCTGGGTTAGAATCCTATTTGTATCTTGGAGTTATTTTCTGTCAAATCAAGAATGCTTTGATAGTTTATCCCTGCATCACAGAATGGGGTTGGATGGGATGGCCCTTGTTAGCTCTTCCAACACTATGATTCTATTCTTTATTTTTAACAATACATTCCATTCAGTCTAATGCTGGCTAGGGGATTCTGGGAGTTGTAGTCCACAAAAGGAACATTTCTGAACTCTGAACAAACATGGCCCATGATTTCTAGAACATGTTTTAAAACCTAGGCTGGAATCTTCCTGGTGTTTTATGCCCGTGTAAATTCCCCTATGGAAGTAGTTGAGTTTTGTGTCTGATGCAGAATGTTTGTTTTCAGTATAAGGTTGTGGAAGTGGAACTGCGAATGCGGTGTCATTGTGTGTCCAGATCCAACTGTCTATTTACTTATGCATTCAATTGCACTTTTGGTTGTGCATTCAGTTCCATATTCCCTGGTGTGTTCAATTGTGTGCCAGCTTGCATGTTTGGTTGCACATTCAGTTGGGTGTTGTGTGGTCATTAAATCATTCCTTCAGTTGTACATTCAGTTGCATATTTGCCTTTGCATTTGGTTGCACATGTTATTGCACTCCAGTTTTGTTCTGTAGTGCATTCAGTTCCATGTTTTGCAGTGCATGCATTTGCTTATTTGAATATGTGCTCAGTTGCCCTTTGAGTTGCACATCTGGTTGAACATTTGGTTGTGCATTCCATCACTCAACTTTGGCCATTTCCACACTACACTGTTATAGTGCGATTGTTCCACGTTCAACATCCTATGGAATCTTGTGATTTGCAGTTTAGGGAGGGGCATTTAGAACTCTCAGCCAGAGAGCTCTTTGGCCTCAGTAAACTACAAACCCCAGAGTTCCACAGGATGTTGAAGGTGGAATAACAGCACTATAACAGTGTGGCATGGAAAGGCTCATTGCCATCCAAAAGAAGGGCTGCAGAAAACAACTGATGCCTACCGCCTGTGTGCAGTGATTTTATCTACATATGCTTACTCTAGGATTTTGGCTAGAGATTTCAGAATACTTCCCCATGAAAGGAGAGGTCCAAAAGTGATTGCAAAATGGGGGTCTTCAGCTGTGCTCCTTATGTGGTCCTTCCACACAGCATTCTTTCCTTGCCTCCTGTCCCCCACATCCAGCACATTCTCTTGGACTCAGCAGGGATGATAACAGACTTAGGAAATGACCTCCCATTGAACCGCAGAGCGAAGAACAGTTTTCTCACTGAGATCTCAACAAAATAAGAGTCACCTGGGAAAACAGTTCACTTATCATCCATCTCAGAGGAGAAGTGCCTGGCCTCTGACAATCCCCTTCAAGGCAAAGAAGATATTTCTCTGGGATTTGTAGCGTTGGTATATTAACTGATTTTGATGACAAAAGAACCCAGCACCAAGGTCATTCCACCAGGTCCTTGATGCGCGAACTTCTCCTCCCTGCTCCGGGCTGTAATTCTCCCAAAGAAAGTTACTCAGTGATGCTTAGACATTTCATTTTGGTTTCATCCTGGGGAAAGCCATGAATTTAGAGGGAAGAGATACTTCAATCTTCAGTGTGTTTGTGGACACAGGAATAAGGGTGAGAGGAAAAAATAAATAGATGCACAGCCAGTTGTTACCCTGACTTCTGGGGGTCCCCTGGGGGACATCTTGATTCGCTCCAAGTTATAAAGATTGGGGGAATTAGTGGAGCACCAACAATAGCAAAACAAGAGGCAGGTTAACTCAGCAGGATCTTTTACCAACTTTTACAGGGTCAAGCCAAGCAAAAGTCAGACAAAAGTACTAATAAATGGTTTTTATTAATAAATGTGTTCTCGCGCACCAATGCACTTGCTCACTCACGCACACAGGACCTATTGAGAGGGGATAGACTTGAAAATTGATAGGGAAGATAGCGGAGAGAGTTTAAAGGCAGTGATACTGCACCTATCCAAAGTCTTCAGTCTGGGAAGCGGCGAGAAGAACAGAGCTCAGCGACGAGAAGCAGCTAAAGGGATCACTCAACTAACAGAGTGCTGGTCTGCTAGCACGGCAGGGAGTTCTCTGAAGAGACCCTCCAAAAACTGGGACTATTTATAGGGCAGAATGTACCTTGAGGGCAGGCCCTCTCCCAAGAAGAACAATGGCCAAAATAAAAAAGGGGAAAATGTCGCACAATAGCAGCTTGATAGCTTGCGTGATTGGATTACGTAAATGGACCTCGCCTTGTAGAATTTTCCAAAGTCAGAGTTGCTCAACCTGGGGAAAACCCGATAATCACCTCAAGTTGACTATTCTTGGCTGAGGACCCTTCGTTCATGTGGATGGGTATAACCTGAGGTCTCTGTGGGCTATGTGAATGGGGATTTTCCTGGCCCTGACCTAGTTTCAGTCATTCGACCCCTTTGCCTTTGTATCCACTCAGGCAACTTTCTGGCATGATGGGCATATTTGATATCAATTTTGTATCTCCCTGGGAAGGGGTATGCCAGTGGGGTAACACAGTGACCACTTGTGGTTTCCATCTCAGCAGGGTGGTGTGAAGGTGGCGAATCTGCCCTGGTTTTTAGTCTGAACTTTAAATGAGCTCCACAGGTCCCTAGCTTACTCCTTCAGAATGGATTTAATTTTCCATTGTGGCTTCACTGTCTCATTATATTGGAAGCCACTGGCCACCAAGAAAGATTAAGAGCCCATGTGTTCTTTTCTGGAGCAAGAAGAAGGGGGATGTCTCACTCAAGACTTTGCAGGGAAAATTGGTCCTATTTGATATTGGTCCCTACTTGGTCAGTGGTAGTAGCAGGGTGGCAAAGCACCAGGAGGCAGAAAGTCTCAGGCTGAATCCCCAGGAGCACCCCTAAGTAGTGCTAGGAAAGAATTGTGGTGGGAAGAAACCCTGGAGAGACAGGCTGTTGCTGCCTGTCAGAGCTGACAATACTTAATCTAATGGACCAATGGTCAGAGGAGGTATAAGAAAGCTTCCTGCAGAGAAGATCCTGGGTTCAATTCCCACCACACCGTCAGGTAGGACTGGGAAGGAACCATGGCTGAAACCCTGGAGACCCATGGCTGCCAGTCAGAGCTGAGAATATAGGGCTAGATGGACTCCCAAGAGTCTGAGCCAGTATCACACAACTTCCTACATCTGATGTCAGAAGCTAAGCTGGTTCAGGTCTGCTTGATTCTTGACTGGGAGACCATTAGAGGGGAAAGCAGGGATCTCCGAGCACGGAAAAGAATCCTACCTGAAGCCCTGGAGAGCCACTGCTGCCAGCTAAAGTTGGCAATGCTAGGGCTAGACGGGCCAGGGGTTGAATGTCATACAACGCAGTTCCCTTTATAGAGAGTTAAAGGTTCACTCACCAGCATCTTTAGGTAGGTCCAGAAAGAATCTGAACCCTTAGAGAGAGCCACCGCTGTTGGTCAGCCATTGCATCTGGGTTAGTCTCATGTCCTGGATAACTTGCAATCCACATATTTCACTCTGAGGTAGACAGTAGTGTTTATTTGTAGCAAAGCAAGCAACACAGCACGCTTCTTCCTAAGTTGCTGAGACTAAAGCATACAGTTCACGGGCTTTATATCCTCACATACAAATTTTAGGCACACAAAGCTGTGATTGGAGAATATCGTAAGTTAAACATCACCCCACATCTTTAGACAATTCCCAGACCTGAAATTGTTTACCCTCCTTTCATCCTTGGGGCAGAGACATATTTCCTACCCCTTATCTCAGACACTGCGAGTTCCCAAAATACTTCTCTGCACTTTTGTTTCCCCCTGCTCTGATCTTCTCCCCATCACCAGACACATTGCAGCCATGGGAAATAAAGCAATTAACCATCTGATACATTAGAATACACAAGCAAACTCCAAATATATGACAGACAAATGTATGCCCAAACATCTGATACATATGACAAGAGCTATGCATCCAGAGAGGTAGGTGGACTCCCAAGGCTTGGACTTAGGAGAAAAGGCATTCTGATTTCAGAAACCAAGCAGGTTGAGGCCTGGTTAATCCTGGAGGGAATGATGCCAGAGGTCCTTAGGTAGGGCTGGGAAAAGAATCCTGTGTGAAAGCTTGGCCATTTCCGCCCTACACTGTTAAAGTGCTATTATGCTACTTTCAATATCCTGTGGGATTCTGGGGTTTGTAGTTTACTGAGGCCAGAGAGCTCTCTGGCTGAGAATTCTAAAGGCCCCTTCCTAAACTACAAACCCCAGGATTCCATAGGATGTTGAAAGTGGAATAATAGCACTATAATAGTGTAGGGCGGAAATGGCCCTTGAAAAGGCACTGCTGTTCATCAGAGTTAACGATACTGGGCTAGATACACTCCCAAGTGTGTGAGTTGGTATAAAGGGCAGCTTCCTGTATCTCCTGAAATACTTCACACAACTTTGGAGCAGGGGGGATTAACAATCGAAACAGGAGAGCTCAGCTTCACATCTTCCTGGCTGCATTTGATGATGTGAACGGGAGTCTTTCCAATCCAATCTTTATTATGCAGTCCCAGACCATTAAGAGATGTCTTTTTACTTGGGTAAGTCTGAAAGGTTCTCCAGGATTCCTTTATTCTCCTTTATGGGGTCTCAGAGGGGGATTTCTCTCATTCCCTCAAGCACCTTCAGACAGCGGAAACAGATCTTCTTCTTCCTCTTCCTCCTCCTCCTCTTCTTCTTTCCTCCTCCTCCTCTTTATTTATACCCCACTTTTTTCCCAGGTAAAGACTCAAAGCAGCTTACAACATTTAAAAAGACATAGTTAAAACCCACAGAAGTCAAAAGTGAAAACATAATTAAACAATCAAATATTCAAACACATATTTAAAAAACTCAAACGTTGATGGATAAGCTGACTAATTTGATAAGAGCTGCAAATATGGGTAATTCTGTTAAAACTTGGGACCATCTTATCGCTTATTTAAGAGGTAGATGGGGAGACCTAGCAATGGCTACTTTTGTAGACTAGATTTGAGCATGTAATTGAAACTGGATAATTAGAGTAATCTAAATAATATCATTTTGATAGTGTTGACTTTTGTTATTGAATATAGATGGAAAGTATAGTGATTTAATGCTCAAACAACAAAGAAATGGAACTGCAAGAATTACATATATATGAAGATGAGATCTGGTAAATCTCATAATAGAAAGTATAATATAATGGGAACCTGATAAAGAAATTAACTTATGTTATGGAATATATGAAGTTTGACATATTGAATGGGTGTACAAATAAAGTATGACTGTCTATTTGTTTATCTTTTGTGTCTTAATGCATTAAAAAAAATAAAAAACCCTCAAACGTTTGCATATTCTATTAGACAAGCCACATATAATCACACATTGAACGCCAGTCTGAATAGAAACATCTTGACTTGATTGCAGAAAGAGAGTAAGGAGGGTGCCAGTCTAGGGAGGTGTTACTCTGTTTACTGGGGGTCCCGGGAGGGACTCCAAAATGTGCTCGACTATAGGTGGGGAAAATTAGCTCAGAGCACTGCTTTGGCGTTACGAGAGGCAGGGTAACTTGGCAGGATCTTGTAACCCAGTGTTTACGGGGTCAGGCCAAGTCAAGAAGCAGACCGGTTTGAAAATAATGAATGATCTTTATTAAATACAGGCACACAATGTAAGCAACACATGCACACAGATAATTAAGGAAAATAAAGGTGTGAGTAAGATAGCGGGATTTTCAGAGGGGTAGTTGGTTCGGGTGATACGACACCTGTTCCTGAAGGCTGGAAGAAGATAGAGAGCGATGCTGGGGTTCGATGTATCTCAGCACGTGGAGCTGAGTGGAAGCTCGCCAAACAAAGCAGCAGCAAGGCGGTCTGGAACTGGGGAGCGATCCGAGGAAGGTCTCGGAGTCAGGGGTTTTTATAGGGAGAAGTGTGACTGCAGGCTCTGCCTTACTCGGGGACAACAATGAGTTTTGGGTGTGAGACAATGTCTCCGAAAGGTCACAATTTAGCATGATTGAGTTAAGTCTGAGTTGACAAAGAGGTAGACTGTATGCAAATGCTCAGCGCTTGGCCTTTAAGCTTCTAGCTTGCCAAGTTACCTGCTCGGGGCAGGGAGTCCTTTGTAAACAGCGTGCAGGCATAATGAGGGTGTTTGCGGAGAGGTCTCCTAAAGTGGTGATCTGGCTATTTCTGGCCTGCCTGTATGGTCTTGGGATATTGCAGCGTTTGATGGCCGAGCCTAGTTCCGTGCTTGTCCGGGGGCCTCTCAAACACGTGGAGAGGGATGGAGGAAGAAAGCCAAATTATTGATATCAAAGTGATATCTAGGGGTATCTCCAAGGAGGCTTAAACTGCAGTAACAGAGGGTACTTTTTCAGACTACAATTGGGGAGTTGTAGTGCATCAAAGGAGAAGCATTGGACTGAGACCCTGGAAACCAAAATTCAACTCCACATTTGGCAACAGAAACCCACTGGGTGACTTTGGGCACCAACTCTCACACACACTCTCAGTCCCCAGAAAATCACACACTCTCAGCCACACACTCTCAGTCCCTAGAAAATCCTGTGATAGGTTCGCCTTAGTGTAGCCATAAATCAGAAACAACTTGAAGGCACACAATAACAACAACAAAGTGCAACAAAATAACTTTTCTACACCCTGGGAGCCCTAGTGGCTCAGTGTTTAAATACTGGTACTGCAGCCACAAGATTGTGAGTTCAATCCTGCTGGGCTCCAGGTTGACTCAGCCTTCCATCCTTCTGCAGGTCAGTAAAATGAGTACCCAGCTTGTTGGGATAATTAGCTAAACACATTGTAAACTGCTTAGGGAGTGCTTTACACTGATAAGCGGAATAGAAATGTAACTTCTATTGCTATTGCTAGGGGAGATGTAATAGCAAAATGTCAAAAAAATGACCACCGCTTACATACACACACCATGGTCTGACACTGCAATGTGTGCACACACACACCCTTCTGCAACAAATGTCATTGGCATACTTGATATTTCCTATTCCATCGTCTCTGGCAATTAAAAATATTTTTTCCACATTCAAAATCTACTTCTGATAATCTAGGTATTACTTTCTTAGCTTATTGGTAAAAAGAAATGAAGCTCTGTTTTTATAACAATATATCTGAGCTGCATAGCATCTCATGGTTAGTAACATTTATCTTCTAACGCTGAGGAAGTCTTACAAGTTCTGAGCTGTATCGAGTCGTTCAGGATTAGCAAAGTTTACCAGCGCTTAGTGGGAAAGAAGCTTGAGTCTTAAGTGGATATCTCATTTCATCGTTCAGTCCTGATTTGTTCTCATTTGCATGCAGATAAGTAAGAGAATCACAGAATTGGAGAACTGGAAAATACCCCAGGCTCATCTAGTCTAAATGGAGGACCCAGAGCTAAAACGTTCCTCTCAAATGGCCAACTGGAGCGAGTAAATAAATGTCTGAAAGGAGAGCCACTGCCTTCCAAAACAGCACAAAATCCTCTGTAGCTCTAGTCCAGGTTGTTTGAAGGAAAATATCTCTCTAGATGAGCCTACACAAGCTCTGAGATCTTTGAGAAAGGTTTTTCTACCTCTCCTTTTCTACCTTCCCATGCCCATGTTATGGAAATGTTGGGGAGCGCCTTGTCAGTGGCTGCTCCTAGGTTTTGGAACTCCCTTGCAAGGGAAGATAGGATGGCCCTCTTATTCCAACAGGCTTTTATGAATTTACTCTGAGAGGCATTTAGTGCTGTGCTCTTTTATTGACTTTTTATAGTTCAGGAATGATATGGTCAAGCTGGAACATGTCCAGAGGAGGGTGACCAGAATGGCCAAAAGCCCAGAAACCATGAAGCTCTATGAGAAAAGGCTTAGGAAACTGGGTATATTTAGCCTGAGGAAGAGAAAGTTCAGAGGTGCCATGATAGACATATTTAAATATTTGAAAGGATGGCATATGGAAGATGGAGCAAGTTGGTTTTCTGCTGCTCCAGAGACTAGGACATGGAGCAATGGCTTTAAATGTCAGGAAAAGAGATTCCACCTAAACTTTAGGAGGAATACCCTGATGGCAAGAGCAGTTCAACAGTGGAATATGCTGCTGATTAGGAGTGTGGTAGAGTATCCTCTTTTTTGGAGGTTTTTAAAAAGAAATTGATGTCCATCTGTTGAGAGTGCTCTGATTGTGTCTTCCTGCATGGCAGAATGGGGCTGGACTGGATGGCCCTTGGGGACTCTTCCAACTCTAGGATTCTACAATTCTATATTCTGTCTCCTTTTGTTGTTGTTGTGTGCCTTCCATTCTTTCCAACTTATGGCAATCCTCAGGTGACTCTATGATGGAGTTTTCTTGACCAGATTTGATCAGAGGATGTTTGCCTTTGCCTTCCTCTGAGGCTGAGACAGTGTGAAGCAGTGTGGCTGAGGTCAAACCAATGGGTTTCTGTGGCTGAGCAGGGATCTTAACCCTGGTCTCCAGAATCCTAGTCCAACACTCTAATCCCTACACTATGCTGGCTCCCATTCTGTCTTTTAATACATTTTAAATGGATTTAACTCTTTAATTGTGTCTTCTTGCAATGCAGGGAGTTGGATTCGATGGCCCTTGCGGTCTCTTCCAGCTCTATGATTCTTTGATTCTATGCTTGTTTTATTCTGTGTATATGTGTGTATGCACTCTGATGTCTTTGCCTGTTTTTAATCCACACTTGTTACCACGGCATTCTGGTCTGGTCTTTGGTGAACTAAGATATCATTTTGATATCATAATTCGGCCCTTTTTCCTGCCACCAGCTAAGTGTTTGTAAGGCTTCGCCGGACAAGCGCGACGCTAAGCATGGGCGATAGTTGTAAAGTACCAGATATAGCCAGTTCTGCTTCAGGGGAAGCCATCCGAAAACAAACACCTTGATTGCAAAACAAAGAGGACTCTTTGCCTGTGAAAGCACCCTGGCAAGCCAGGCACTTAACGGCCGAGCTAGCCACATCTGCATACCAGCTATACCATTGTCAATTTGGTTCATAACTCAATCATGCAAATTCCGACCTTTCAGAGCCTTTGTCCCCAGACCAAAACTCATTGTTCTCTTGCAAAGACCAGCCTGCGGTCGTTCTGTCCCTATAAAAGATGCCCCGTTTTTGAGAGCTCCTTGGAACTCTCATTGGACCTAGCTGAATCACTAGCTGAAGTCACTAAACTGAAATCACTTGATTTTGGATCTTCTTCCTCGCCTTGCTGCCACTTGGTTCTACAGATTCCCCTCGGTCTCCACACCGGGTTTCCTTCCTTCTCTCCAATTGGTGTCTTCAGGACTTCGGACAGGTGGCGTATTGCTTATTTCTCCAAACTTTCTTTCTTTCCTTTTTAGTTAGGAGTGCTTGAGTTTATTATTTTCTTTTTGCTTAATAAAAATGTTAGTATTTTAAACTGCTTGACTCCTCGCTGACCTGAACCAGTATATATAGGATAAAAGATCTCGCTGCGTTGCCCTGCCTCTCGTTAGCCAAGAGAGTGCTCCAGCTAATTTCCCCATCTTTGTTTGGTTTGGTTTGGTTGTTTGGGTGCCCCACCCGGGACCCCCCGTTTACAGGGTAACACACTCATTCTAAGAATCTGTAAACTGCCTGGAGTAGTGTTATACAGGGGGAAAAAAGATGAAATATAAATGAACAGTACCAACATGAATACATTTCCAAAGTGAGTGGTTCTTGCAAAGCACTTTGCTCTGGCCAGCTGACTTGGCTCAATAACAGTGTAGGAGTCTCAAAAGCAAAGAAAACTGCATCACCTATTTTGGGGCAGGGCTTGCCCTCTAGAATGTATTTTCACTGGCAACATTCTGTCCTCAAGGATGTGAAACAAAAATATGACAATGGCCAATGTCATATATAGTTATAGGGAAGTGTATAGCTCCCTTATTAAAACAATTTCACTGGCTACTGATTTGTTTCTGGGCACAATTCAAAGGGCTGATCATGACCTATGAAACCCCATACGGCTTAACTCCAGGCTATCTGACAGACCACATTGTTACTCCGAAAGATGGGTGACTTGGGGTCCACCTGCAATGCCAATGCCTCCCTGGAAATGTGGGGAATAATAGCTCAAAGGAGGCCTGCAAGAGGGGGTAACCATGGAGCATTTCCACCTGTGCAGTCTGGTACAAATGCAAAGAAACCAGCTGGAAGTTAAAAGAATGTTTTGTTGGGGGGAAGTCACAAATACATATAAGAAATCAAGCAGTGTCACAACCATACAAGGCTGACCAGAAGAAAAGAAGGAAAGGTTGGTGGGGATGAAGTAGGCAATATTTACCAATCCTGAAGAGAAGGTAAAATGGCTCAAATATGAGAGCTTGAGGACAACACTGAGGAATGAAAGCCCGGGGTGCAGTGTGATGCCCAAGTGCTAGCAAAGAGCCATGGTCTGAGTGAGGGTTAAAATATCCTTTTCTGCCCTAAAGCGGAAGGTGTTAACGGCAGAGCAAACAAAGGGTTCTCGAGCTGGCTAATAGACTTAGCATTAGATGACAAAGCATGTATGGGAGTCATGATAGCTTCTTAATGTCTGAGTAGGTGAGGAAACAAAAGGGGAAGTTCAGCTGGAAGGAGGCTGCAGGATGTTGGTCATTGTTGCTTTGTTTGGAAGTTTCAGTAGCTATTTTTGCTAGGGCCCTTTCCGCATCCTACCTTTTTTTGGCGCTGGGGTGCAGTGCTCGTGTGAGCAGCCTCTTGTGAGAGGCCCTTGCATCCAGGTTTCTTCAGCTCTGCACGAGCTTCCTGCTCGTGCGAGAGCCCCGCCTCTTCCTTTCGCAGTGCAGCCTAGAAACTTCCCAGGCTGCACTGAGACAGGAAGCGCGACCGGCCCGGCTCCCGAGGCTCCACACGCAAGGTAAGTGCACGCGGGGCCTGGGAGCAATGCGTGATTCCGCACCATTTTCAGCTTAAAGCCAAAAATGAAAAAGTGTGTGAGCGGTGCCTGCCAGGCCCTGGAGCGTCATGCAAATGTGAGTGCGTCATGTGGACCGCTCCTCACATTTGTGTGACGCTCGAGGGGCCCTTTTGCATGGAAAATGCCATGCGAAAAGGGCATAGGTTTGGGCCATTGAGAGGATCATCTTCTCCAACTAATCCCCAGTGAATTTATGACCAGCCCATGCCTTGAGATCCCCTCTGATTTAATTCTGCATGTTTACAGCCAGTCCTCTTTGCCAGCATGGCTTTTCAGCCAGAAATGTATGATTTATATTTTGTACCAATTAAATAACAATTCATTGCCAATTATGCCATATCACGGAGTGGGGGTGTATAGCATAGTAACAATATCTCCTTGTATGAATCTTCCACAGATCTACAGGTGGAATGCTTTCTCTTGTCCCCACCACCAGCACAACCTAGCTTGGTGAAGACACAGGAGAAAACATTTTCAGTGGCTGCTCCCAACCTCTGGAACTCCCATCCACAGGATGCTAAGCTGGCCACCTCTCCGCCCTCCTTTCACTTGCAAGCAAAGACCTTTTTATTTAAGTAGAGTTTTAAATATGGAAGCAAGGGAGCTTCTTATTTGGATTTGTATGTCTCTTTTTAAACTCTTGCATGTTTTAAAATGATTTTAAACTGTTTTAGTTCTTTCTAATGTTTAGATGGAATCTCTTTTCCTGAGGTTTGAAGCCATTGCTCCATGTCCTAGTCTCCCTAAGCTGCTCCTCATAAATATATCCAGCTCCCTAAGGTGCTCTTCATAGGGTTTCATAGTTTCCAAGCCTTTTACCATAATGGTCACCCTCCTCTGGACACATTCCAGCTTGTCAATATCCTTTTTGAATTGTAGTGCCCACAATACTGGTCACAGTATTGTTATGAACACCCAACACCCCCACTTTGAGAAGTATGCTACTTTAAATAAATTAAACATATTTATGGCTGAAAGCATGTTTGGAGAAGTGCTGAGTGTACACATAGGCAGGTCAAGATGACCACAGCAGGGCCAGGTCATAAGCTCAGAGTGGATTATATGGGAAAGCCCAGAGCTGATGGGGTTGGGACGATCCTTTCAAAAGGCTGCAAGGTACAAGCACTCCTGGAAACAATAGAAGATGAAACTGCCCAGGTTAAGCAGCCAAACACCCCTGCTGTGACCATATCTTATGGAGACCTTCCTTATTTAGCTTACCCTACCAAAACATGAAGAGATTGTCAGGACTCCCGTTTATGTTTTGTCACCCAAATTTAAGACAATCAGGCCATTCTGGACTCCTTTGTCAGAGTTGTGGGAAAGCAATTACTGCTTTGCCCACACACCTTCCTTCACAGCAGGAAATAGGGTACAAAAGCCCTAGCTCCAACCCCAGTGACTCATAGTACATTGTTAATCATACTGCACATTGTCCCCCAGATTTCCCCTTTTTCTGTACTGCCCTCAGACTCTTGTTTGAACCATCCCGCTTTGATCTTCTGCTTCTGGACCAGTAAATATTACCCCTTCCACTCAAAATCTCCCTCTATCCATCCTTTCTCACCTTTCCCTTCAATAGCCTTTTATGGTTTGTGAAATTGCTTGATTTCTTGTGTGTGTCTATTAATTTCCCGGCAAAATATTCTTTTAATTTTTAACTGGAATCCTCTTTACAATTGAAAAAAGGTGAAAATATCCCGCTGTTTCCCTCCTCTCATAGGCCTCCTTGGAGCTAATAATTTCCCAGATCGTGAGGAGATACCGGCACTGCCGGTGAACTTCACGATCCCCACCTTTTAGAATAACAAGTATTTCAAGTGAGATCTGACCAAAGCAGAATGGGATGGTCCTATTACTTCCCTCAACCTACACGCTGTACTTCTATTATTGCATTCTAGGAGCATCGGGAGTGTATGTACACCTGGGTGGATGCTCATCCACATGTGAAATTGATTGCACTTTTCAGTGTGCCTCTAGCTGTACAGTTCTGCTATTAAACATAACCATTGTGTAGCACAACCAATTTGTGACCAAGATCTTGTATTCAGATGTACCTGTGATTCTGGGGCACTGTTTCTGCAGCTGTATCGAGCAGTGCCACCTCAGAAAAAAACTATTTTGTCAGCCAGGCAGCACCCAACCCAAAGAGCTTCTGAGGTGCTGCATGGGGTGCTGGAAAATGATGGCTGAAATGCTTTCCTGGGCACGTTGAAAACAGGTGGCAAGAGAGACTCCTCTAAGGGCCGCTTCATATTACACTGTTATAGTGCAATCATTTCACTTTTAACATCCTATGGAATCTTGGAGTTTGCAGTTTAGGGAGGGGCATTTAGAATTGTCATCCAGAGAGCTCTTTGGGCATCATCAAACTACAAGCCCCAATATTCCACAGGATGGAATTTTGGAATAATAGTGGAACAATAGTGCGGAAAGGCCCTAGGTCCTGCCACAAGTGCTTCTCTCAATGCACTCCCCCCACCAAAGCAGAAGAGTGCTGTAGATATCATTTCCAAGTTCCCTTCCTGCAGCACCTTGGAAATCCTTTTGCCGGGATGCTTCCTGGCTGAAAAGGTAGATTTGGAGGATTGCGTTCAGTTGTCAATGACCATTAATATGAATCCCAAAAACTACAAGATCGTAAGTCCATCTTATGAATACTGCATAGAACGGCAGCCTGCCGCTCCACATTTTGAGATATATAGAACTCGGCCTTCATGTAGGATCCCAGTTGGGGACGGAAAGTGGGGAGGGGGAGCTCATGAGTTGGGCCATATATTTCAAACAACATGCAAAGTAGCCAGTTTGTGTGATGTTTGAAGTCTATCTCCTGCCTTGTCACATATATTTTCAACACGTCTGCTATAAATTTAGATCAAACGCCCGCTGCCAAGGGACAAGAATGGGACATTTTTTCTCCCCATATGGCCCTAATCTCCAGGAGGTGATGGAGACACATGTTAGCAATTCTCAGAGGTTTTGGTTCTTCAACTCACACTCCAAAAATCACTGTGGAGGGAGGAAGATGAGGGACTCTGGTCGGTTAACCATTTATCTTTCCCCTCACCCACCCACCCTCAAAAGAGAAGGTTCCTTGAATTTGCCAGATTGGAGTTTATTTCAGCCTTTAAGAAAATATAGGGGGCAATTAATCTAAGTCATCAAGAGCAGAGATCCTGCATTGTGTTTGAATAGTATAAACCTACACTCACGTCGACCCACTATGGTTGTACAACACCACCATTCTGCTGAATGCTGATGTGCTACAATTGCTTGCATCTCTGCCAGGATTCTTGCTTGTTGTCTACTGTGAAGTGGGGAAAGCCCACTGGTTGTTTGCTGATCATCCCATGAAATAATGATGCAAGAGACTGGATCGAAATATGGGCCACTTTAGTTTAGTTTAAATAGTTTAAATAAACTATCCCTATTTATGATTATCCCCAGGGAGATGCAAAAGGCAGGAGCAAGCCTAGTACAGTGGCAACTGAGGCAGGTGGTCTCTCCCAGATCTCCTCCCAGATTCCCCTGGGAGAACACCTGAGCCCCAAAGAGAACCTACATGTTGGGTTGCTGGCTGGCTGGCCTCCCCTGGAAGGTCAACCCAAGAACTCAACTCCCAAATCATGGGACTTAAAGTGAGGGCTAAATCCCATGACCAGCCTCAATAAGACACTCCTTCTGCACCACATTGAGGCACATGGCATGCTCCAGAGACCTATTGTTCCCTCAAGGTGTCTTATAGATGTTCATCAAACTCCTACTTTCTCACTCCACTAACTATCAAGTGACTGCATGTTTAAGATACCGCCTTGGGCCAGTGCAATATTCAAAGTGAGAAATGTCAGGTGTCCAAGCTGGGTTCAGGAAAGGAAAAGGCACTAGGGATCATATTGAAAACATACACTGGATAATGGAGTGCACCAAAGAATTTGAGAAGAAAATCAGCTCATACTTTATAGATTGCTTTATAGATTATAGCAAAGTCTTTGGTTGGTAATGCTGGAACTTGTCCAGAGGAGGACAACCAAAATGGTGAAGGGCCTGGAAGCCATGCCCTATGAAGAGTGGCTTGGGGAGCTGGATATGTTTAGTGGCAGAAGAGAAGGTTAAGAGAGGACATGATAGCCATGTTTAAATATTTAAAGGTATGTCATGTCAAGGAGGGAGCAGGCTTGTTTTCCACTGCTCCAGAAACTAGGACAGGGAGCAATAGATTCAAATTAAAGGAAAAGAGATTCCACGTGAACCTCAGGAAGAACTTCCTGACAGTCAGAGCTGTTCGGCAGTGGAATATGTTGCTGCCTCAATGGAGTGTGGTGGAGTCTCCTTCTCTGGAGGTTTTGAAACAGAGGCTGGATGCTCATCTGTCAAAAGTGGTGCTTTGACTATGTCTTCCTGCATGGCAGGGAGTTGGACTGGATGGACCCTGTGATCTCTTCCAGCTTGATGATTCTATGAAAAACCAAGAATCATGGGTTAAAGAAATGGGTGTGCTACAGCACTTTATTCTGCTGATGCATAACCTGTACTTAGCACAAGGGGCTACTGTCAGGACAGTATACTGAGAAGCAGAATGCTTTGATACAGGTGCCTTTTATCACTCCTTATCTTGTGCGCTGAACATATCATACATAAAGGAATATTAGGCTTGGGAAAAGGAGGTGTGAAAATTGGAGGAAGGAACATCAACAATTCAAGCAATACAGATGACATCATACTACAAGCAGAAAATACCAAAGACTTGGAATGGCTACTGAAGAAAGTCAAGGCAGAAAGTACTAATGCAGGATTGCATTGATGGATTGATTGGATTTACACCGCACTCTTCTCACAGTATGGGATCCAAACTGGCTTCCAAAAGTTCAAAATGAGATGAAATTAAAATCTCATTTTCCAAAAATTCAAAAAGAGTTAAATAACAATATATTAAAAACCATGATTAAGATACCTAAATACACATTTAAAACATACATATAAGAACAGGTTCAAATAAAATAAAATAAAATGCACACCACTTCGTGTATACTACTTTTATATAATTTACTAGTCAAAGTTTGACTTCAGGCTATTTGTCTTCCCCCCCCCCATGTATTGACAGTTTGGGCCTTCGATGCAGCCTCCAGAGAGTCAAAGGGCTATAAAATTGCTCCCCTGGGCCCGTCAGATTTCTTACTCACCGAGAAACCCCTTGATGCGGCACCGAGGTCTGGATGAAAGAAGGCTGGTGGTTTCTCTACTTTGGCCTTTTCCGCACTAGGTTGTTATAGCACTACGATTCCACTTTCAAAATTCTATGGAATCCTGGGGTTTGCAGGGCCGGCCCCTCCCTAAACTGCAAACTCCAGGATTCCATAGGATGTTGAAAGTGGAATCATAGCACTATAACAGTCTCGTGCGGAAATGGCCATAGTCTCCTGGGGCAAAACTGAGACTAGGAGGAGCAGCACATCTGCTTCTGTCCATGGACACTTTGATGCCTATCTCTTCTTGAAACTTGATGCTCAGGTTAGTTGACATACATCTTTTTAACCAAATGGGGAGGGTATCTCTCCCTTTAGGACTAAATCTTATCACACTTTGTTAGCTGTCTGTCACCACAGGGCTGGATCAAAGCCATGGGCTGTAACTTCTCCCCTCTAGGAGCTGTTGCAGGTGTCTCCTATCTTGTGCAGTAATAAATCCACTCTGGGTTTGAGTTGGAACTTTGAAGGGTGTTACCCTGTTCTCTGGGGGTCCCGGGAGGGACACCCAAATAACCAAACCATGAAACACCACCTTGGTGGGAAATTAGCTTGAGCGCTCACTTAAGCTAGCGAGAGGCAGGGTAACTTAGCAGAATCTTGCAACCCAGCGTCTACAGGATCAGGTCAGCCAAGCAGCCAGACGGGTTTAAAGTAATAAAAGTGATGTTTTATTGAATACAGACAAATGTTAAAGACACCCCAGCCACACAGATAACAAAGGAATCAGAAATTGAGTTAGAGAGAGAGAGTTTTCAGGGGGAAATGGGTGATACAAAACCTGTCTCGTCGTCCTGGACCTTAGGAGAGAAGCCGGGGATGCGGAGAAGAAGCTCAGCTCGATTAGCTGAGGGGAGCTGAAACGGCAGCAAGGCAGGATGGAACTGTGGAGAAGGCCGAGTGATCCGAGGAAGGTCTCGGAATCAGGGGTTTTTATAGGGCGAATTGGGACTGCAGGCTATGCCTTACTCGGGGAACAACAATGAGTTTTGGGTGTGAGACAATGTCTCGGAAAGGTCACAACTTTGCATGATGGAATCAGAGCCGTATTAACAATAGTGTGGCCAGTATGCAAACGCGCAGCGTTTACCAGTGGACGGCACAACTTTTGTCCTTGGGGAAGGAAGCTTTTGTTAGTGTCGCACATATATAATGAGGTGTTTGCCAGAGAGGTCCCTGAAGCGACGAACCAGCTGTGTTTGGCCTGCCTGGGTGGAGAATGGAATGTCCAGCAATTATCAGCCGTGCCTGTTTGCGTGCTTGTCCAGTGGCCTGCAAACACATAGAGCGGTGTGGTGGAAGAAAGCTGAATGGTTTGATATCACAGTGATATCTAGGGGTGTCCCAAGGAGGTCTAAACTGCAGTAACAAGGGGTTCCAAGCTTCTTGACCTATTTTGCTTCAGCTTCTCATTCAGCTCTTTTAAACTCAGAAGTAAAAACTTGGGTGAAGTCACTACTCCATTGACATGGAAACTACTACCTACCTCTCCTTTCCTTCATTTTTCTCTCTCTGTATTCCAAGCTATAGACATTGCAGTCTTTGGAAGGAGAGTTTACAGAATACACTGTAATCCCTGCACTGAGATTTTAACAGATCATTCAAGGAATTTTTGGAAATTTGCAGAATGTATTCCTTTGCTTCAAAAGCAGGAAAAACAGACAATTCAAAATTTGTTTTCATAATAGAACCTTTCAAAGCAACAACAACAACAACAATGAATCCACTGGTCTGAATTCTATCACAACCATCTGAAACACTAAGACACCCCTTTCCACTGTATGCAGACCTGAAATATATTCTCAACCAGTGTATGTATGTGTATGTGTGTGCATTTTGGCCAGAGAGCTCTTTGGCCTCAGTAACTACAAACCCCAGAATTCCTCAGGACATTGAAAGTAGAATAATAGCACTATCATAGCACTATAACAGTGTAGTGTGGAAAGGCCCACAGTGACTCCGTGTGTGTCATTGGGTTTTCTCAGGCAAGGAATACTCAGAGGTGGTTTTGCCACTTCCTCCTTCTGAAATGGGCCAGATAAATTACATTGAAGAATATTAAAAACTGGCAGAAGTCATTTCTGAACCACCTGCAATAATCTTTGAGAACTCTTGGAGAACAGGAGAAGTCCCAGCAGACTGGAGGAGGGCAAATGTCATCCCATCTTCAAGAAGGGATAAAAAGAGATCCAAAAAATTATCGCCTGGTCAACCTGACATCAATACCAGGAAAGACCCTAGAGCAGATCATTAAACAGTCAGTTTGTAATTACTTAGAAAGCGTTGCCGTAATCACTAAAAGTCAACATAGATTTCTCAGAAATGAGTCATGCCAGACTAATCTTATTTCTTTTTATGATAGAGTTACAAGCTTGATAGATGAAGGGAATGCTGTAGATGCGGCATATCTTGACTTCAGTAAGGCCTTTGACAAAGTTCCCCATGACATTCTTACAAAGAAGCTAGTAAAATGCGGGCTGGACAGGACTACTGTTAGGTGGATTTGTAATTAGTTGACCAACTGCACCTAAAGGGTGCTCACCAATGGCTGCTTTTCATTCTGGAGAGAAGTGACTAGTCGAGTGCCACAGAGTTCTGCCCTGGGCCCAGTGCTATTCAACATCTTCATCAATGATTTGGATGAAGGAATGGAGTGCATACTGATCAAATTTGCAGATGACACCAAATTGGAAGGGGTTGCTAATACCCCAGAGGACAGGATCAAAATTCAAAATGACCTTGACAGATTGGAGAGCTGGGCCAAAGCTAACAAAATTAATTCCAACAGAGAGAAATGTAAGGTCCTGCACTTAGGCAGAAAAAATGGAATGCACAAATACAGGATGGGGGACACGTGGCTGGATAGCAGTAAGTGTAAAAGGGATCTAGGAGTTTTGGTAGATCACAAGCTGAACATGAGTCAGCAGTGTGATGTGGCAGCCAAGAAAGCCAATGTGATTCTTGGTTGCATCAATAGGAGTATGATCTCCAGATCGAGGGAGGTAATGGTACCACTGTATTCTGCATTGGTTAGGCGTCATTTGGAATACTGTGTCCAATTCTGGGCACTTCAGTTCAAGAAGGATATCAACAAGCTGAAGCGTGTCCAAAAGAGGGTGACCAAAATGGTGCAGGGTCTGGAAACCAAGCCTTATGAGGAATGCCTTAGGGAGCTGGGTATGTTTAGTCTGCAGAAGAGAAGGTTAAGAGGGGACATGATAGCCATGTTTAAATATTTGAAGGGATGTCATGTCGAGGAGGGAGCGGGCTTGTTTTCTGCTGCTCCAGAGACCAGGACAAGGAACAATGGATTCAAGCTGCAGGAAAGGAGACTCTACCTGAACCTCAGGATGAACTTCCTGACATTCAGAGCTGTCCAGCAGTGGAATATGCTTCCTTGCAGTGTTGTGGAGTCTCCATCTTTGGAGGTTTTTAAGCAGAGTCTGGATGGCCATGGGAATGTTTTGATGGGTGTTCCTGCATAGCAAGGGGTTGGACTCGATGGCCCCTGGGGTCTCTTCTAACTCTATGATTCTATGATTCTATAAATATAGCTTACAGCTTCTACTATTCATTGGCAGTCTCCCATCCAATTATTAAGCAGGGCTGGCCCTGCTTAGTTTCCATGTTCAGATGGGATCTGGGACCTTTAGGGTATTTAGACCTGTTCTAAAGCAGCATCCAAGCACAAAAGAAGAAAAAACAAGAGAAAATGCAGAAGAACATCAGAAACATTCAAGAGCCCCTTGAGAATCTTGCATGAATCCTCATTTTCACACTGCCTTCTAAAGTGGACTTCAGAATAGCTCTCAGATCATCTCCAAGACTGCCGCAATGACCTCAGCACAGTCCTGATGACTCAACTAAAGGTTGGGATCATTCATGACATCACCCAGGAACACGAGATGCAGATAGCCCTCTAAGCAATCAAAATGCACAAATCCTCTTCCAAAGTTACCCTGAGCTACTCCACCAGAAGAGAGGATGTCTTTTACCCACAATGCAAAGCCCGCAATCTGTGATTTTGGAGGACTGCCAGGTTTGCGAAAACCAAATAAACATCCACAGGTCTCCGTGAGCAAAGGAGTGAAATCCCATGAAGTCATTATTATTCTTTTGACACAGGAACTGGAGAGAGAAAACCCAAGAGTGTATCAAGTACTGTTATGGGCAAACTCAGAAAAGAAGACTTTTGGCATCTCCAGAGTGCAACACACAGCTTGCTGATACACTCAGGTTTCTGTTTAAGATTTTATGTATAACACAGCTATCCAGTGAGAAATAATCTGAGGATTAACCACACTTAGGTTGTAATGCTAAACTTCTTTACTGATGAATAATGGCAATGACTGTTGATCAGTCAAGGAATTAAACATGCATTTGATGAAATAATAATTAGATACTCACTTTTCCAGTGTTCCATGTCTCAAGGTCTGGAGTAAACAGCTCACCTAATCTCAACATTAAGAAAACAAAAATAATGACCACTGGTGATTTACATCACCTTAAAGTAAAGGATGAAGACGCTGAAATAGTTCAAGCTACCTTGGCTCAGTCATTAATCAGAATGGAGACTACAGTCAATAAATCAGAAGAAGACTAGGGCCATTTCCACTCTACATTGTTATAGTGCTATTATTCCACTTTAAACCTCCTATGGAATCCTGGGGTTTGCATTTTAGGGAGGGACCTTTAGAATTCTCAGGCAGAGAGCTCCTTGGCCTCAGTGAACTGCAAACCCCAGAATTCCATAGGATATTGAAAGTGGAATAATAGCACTATAACATGTAGTATGGAAAGGCCCTAAGACTTGTAGGGGCAGCTATGAAGGAACTAGACAAGCTCCTACAGTGTCAAGATATATCATTGAATACAAATGTTAGGACTGTCGGTGTCACCATATTTCCAGTTTCTATGTATGGTTGTGAAAGCTGGACAGTGAAGAAAGCTGACAGGAAGAAAATCAACTCCTTTGAAATGTGATGCTAGAGAAGAGTTCTATGGACATCCTGGACTACTAAAAAGACAAATGAATGGGCCCGAAAGGAGACCAAGTCTGAATTCTCCCTAGAAGCCAAGATGATTAACAGACTGTCGTGTTTTGGACATATCAAGTTGTGACTCAATAGAAGAACCAATAATGCTTGGTATGGTAGAAGGCAGTAGGAAAAGAGGAAGACCCCATTACAGATGGATAAACTTGATCAAGGAAGACATGTCCCTGAATCTGCAAGACTTGAGAAGGGCTGTTGATGAAGGGTGACCCAGACGTTGCTTATTCTGCTGGTCACCACAAGTCAAAGTCAACTTAATGGCAGTTAACAGCAAATCATTAGTGGTCAGTTCTCTGTCTAGGCATGAGCTTGTATCTTACAGATGACAGCTCAGCTCACAGTAATATATATGCCAAGCTGATGAATGTGGCTGCGATCCTTTATCAGGAGTGCATGCAATGGCAGAGCTTGGAGTGTGTGGAGGGGGGCAGGAGGGGGGCTACGATGTGAGGGGCGTGGCTACTGTGCTGCAGTGTGTGGGGGCATGGCCAGGGTGTGTGGAGGCATGGCTATGGGCCTGGACGCCTGAAAAACATTGCCGCCCAGGGTGAACCACCTCCCTGCCCCCCCGTTCCTACACGACTGATTGCATGACATAAATCTCTGCTATGGAATTACACATTGATTATGCTATGCAACCCTTGTGCTGCATGCCAGTATGTGCAACAGTATGTGCACATACAATATGGGCAACAGTATGTGCAAATGTGTGCAAATACCAAATAGACAACTGAGTGTACAATTGCCTAACTCCACGTTTGAAAAGCTAAGCTGAGTGCTGGCCTTCCATATCAGAAAAAAAATGTCCAGACATTTCCATAAAGGAATTAAGGAATGAATATGACATAACAGGATTCCAGCTTCTATCTTACGTATCTCCATCTTTCTATTTCTATTCCCTCATCTTTGGTTTTCTTTAGCCTTTTCTCTATTTTTCTTTTTGCAATTGAATTTGCAATTATTTATCTTATATATCAAAGTTTGCCTGTTTGTCTGTATCAGGCAGAGAAGACCTGTGTGCTGTGTCAGGCAAGAGGACCTTATATGATTGGCTGCCTGTGAAGATTCTATGGAATCCTGGGGTTGGCAGTTCAGGGAGGGGCCTTTAGAATTCTCAGCCAGAGAGCTCTTGGGTCTCAGGCCAGTTGCTATGGAGATAAGGCCTAGCAGCAAAGTGGAGGACAATGTATTTCCTTCATGAACCCAACGTCTGTATGTTAATAACATAATGTATGTTAATAGTGTAACATAATGGATTGGGGAATATGGGGAAAAGTTACAGTTACTGGACAAGACAGTTTAGAGAATTAGAGACACGGGATCTCTAATCTTTCTAACAAGTATTACCTGTGAGGAAATAAAATCCCAAGCAAAGCCAGGTATATATGCTAGTTGTAAATAAATTAAAACTTTTAGAACTTAGAATCATACTAATGCATGTGTATCCCCTCATGCATGGGTAGTGGCTTGAATGCAGAGTGGTTTGAGGATTCTGGAGACGAGGGTTAGAATCCCCACTTGGCCATGGAAACCCACAGGGTGGCATGGGACAAGGCACAGCCTCAGAGAAAGGCAATGGCAAATCTCCTCTGCATGAATCTTTAGAGATATGTGTAGTGATTTGAACATTGGACTTGGACCCAGAGAGACCAGGGTTCAAATCCCCATTCAGCCATGGAAATCTACTGGATGTCATGCCCTGCTTCCAGAACCTGGGAATGGACTCTGTCTCAGAGACTGAAGCCTGGACCTATGGTTGAATAGGAGAAGGGAACAGAGCCACAAGCCTTAGATACAGACCAGAGTGCAGTGCCAGCACTGGCAGAGAGCCCTGCCCTTTCAGCCACAGAAGACAACTTACTTGTACCTACCTTTGATGAGCAGAGACAACAAAAGGAGAGATTAAGGAAGTCCCAGAGGATTTATAGGAAGCGGCAATTATAAGCAGCAAATATAAACACAGCCTTTCCCTCTACAAGTGGTTGGAGTTTATCTGACTTCCTGGGCTACCTGTTGCATTCCTGAGCTTTGTGCCTTCATCTGAATTGTGGTGAGTTGGCTCTGGATTTGTTTGCCCTGACGTGGATGCTGTTGGACTCAATTTGCGACCAGGGCCCTTTCCTCACCTTACCTTCTTCCAGCGCTAGGGTGCGGGGATCGCGCAAGCAGCCTCTGGCGAGAGGCTCTCACATCCGGGGTCCTTCAGCTCTGCATGAGCTGCCTGCTCACGTGAGAGCCCCACCTCTTCCTTCCGCAGTGCAGCCTGGGAGTTTCCCAGGCTGTGCTGGGGCAGGAAGCGTGACCAGTGAGGCTCCGGAGGCTCCGCACTCCAGGTAAGTGCGCGTGGGGCCCAGGAGCAATGCACAATCACACACCATTTTCAGCTTCTAGCCAAAAATGAAAAGGTGCATGATCGGCACCTGCCGGCACCTGGAGCGTCGCGCGATTGTGAGTGCATCATGCAGATCACTCCTCACAATCGCACAATGCTCCAGGCCCTCTTTCACATGGAAAATGCCTTGCAAAAAGAGCCTAGGACTTTTTGCTTACTAAGTAAAGTAAGTGCCAGACCTCCAGTGCTCTACTTCATTGCCTTTCTAGTTGTCTGTGTTGTTTCTTTGCTATCAGCTGTGCAGCCACAAGCCTTTGGCTGGCTGCCTGGACTGAGACAGGACACTGGATGACTTTGGACAAGTCACCTTCTCTCAGCAGCCTAAGAGGAAGGCCATGGCACATACCCTCTTTTAAATTGAGTTTAATTTATTGACAGAAATGTTTATTTTCTACAGTATATAATATTCTAGTTAGTTGTGCCAATCAAGAGAGCAAGTTGTATATAGGTCTATTAAAATGAACAAAGTTAGTGTTTTCTAGATTGAATCCATGTTTTTAGTATACTTGTTACATTATTTATGCCAAGGTACAGTTTTAACTCACAGTTTAGGATACTAACATTTGCAAAACAGTCTGAAGGCACTTGAGGCTTTTAAAAGACACATCTTATTTCTAAAGATATTTTCTTTGTAATAAGCATGTAAAAATAAAATTTACCTGTTTATTCACAAAATGAAATAGTGATGTAACACCCCTTTCCCCATAAACCCTATCCGCCTTACTATCAAGGGCAAACCCCTTCTTAATAATCCTTGCCAAGAAAACCCTAGGATAGGGTCACCAGAAGTCGGACGTGACCTGAAGGCAAATAACAGTGACAATTCCCTGAGCTCAGGATTATTGATCTGTACTCTGAGAGAGAGAAGAGCAGCCAAGCAAAACTCCATCATGCCTTGGACCAGCAGCTGGTGAAAGGTCCTCCTTCCTTGTTCCAATTGCCATTGCTCTGGCTGTTGAGGGAGAGAAGAACAGGCAGATACAGCTTCATCATGCCTAGGACCAAGCAGCTGGTGGGAAATTGTCTCTCCATTCCAACCGCCATTTCTCTGGCCTCTGAAGGAGAGAAGAACAGCCAATATCTGCTGGACTTAGGCCCTTTTCGCACGGCAGTTTGCAAGCGAAAGGGCCCCTTGAGCATCATGTAAATGTGAGGAGCGGTCTGCATGATGCACTTCCATTTATGCGACGCTCACGGGCCTGGGCCGCACTCACCTGCCGTGCGGAGCCTCTGGAGCCGGGCCGGTCACGCGTTCTCTCCTCAGTGCAGCCTCCAACTCCCAGGCTGCACTGCAGAAGGAAGGAAGGGGCGCTGACAGGGCTCTCCCATGAGCAGGAAGGAGCTGCGGAGCTGAAGCAGGAGGCTTGCAAGAGCCTTCCTGCCCAGGCTTCTCACGCGAGGACCTCAACCCAGCAGCGTAAAAAGGTAAGGTGCGAAAAGGGCCTTAATCTCCTCCCCAACTGTCATCTTGTTTCCTTATGTGTCATGTAGATTGTAAGACTGAGGGAAGGGAATTGCAAAATTAATTGTTTATAAGCCACCCTCGGAACCTTTTTAGCTGAAGCACAGGACATAAATATTCAAACAAACAAAAAATCTCCTTCTTGGCTCTGAACCCTACTTGGCCTTCTCCTCTGTCCCCTAAGCTTGCAAGGATGTGTCTTTTTTACCCTTCCAAAGCACCTTTATGTCATGGCTTCCCTGTGGTCTGTCTTTTACCACTTCCATGAAGCTTCTAACTGAAATGAATGCTGTTTCGGCCTGTGGGAAGAACAGCACAAGTTGATTGGGGAAATCAAACAAGGACATCAGTGCTTGGGAAAAGGGAAAAAGAAATACAAGAGAATAGGGGAAGAATCTAACAGCACCTTCGAGACTGCTTTATTTTAGCAGGCGTTGTCATGGCCTTAATCCATTTTTTCAGACACATGGATGACATACAGTGTTAAGCCCCAGCTGTCTGAAAGCCAGTGTGGTGTAGTCATTTAAGCATGTGGCCATGACCCTGGAGACCACGATTCAATTCCCTGCTTGGCCATGGAAACCCACTGTGTGGTCTTGGGCACGTCACACACTCTCAGCTCCAGGAAACCCTATGATAGGTTTGCCTTAGGGCAGGGGTGTCAAGCTCAGTTTCATCTTGGGCAGCACCAGCATAAAGGATGTTCTCAAAGGGCCAGTTGTATCTGTAAGACTATATAAATGTATCTACTCTTTTATCATATTAAATAATTGCCTCTGCATTTGATTATTACTAGTTTTTAAATTGCCTTCCCTCTGCACCAACTTTGCTTTTCTTGGACATTTTGGGGCTATTTGATTATAGTTTAGCATCCCTATACCTCTGTAAAATGACATAGAACTGGTCAGCATATCCAAAGTGTGCCACTTACTGCTCCCCAGATACTGCTCCCCATTTACTGCTCCCTCCTCTCTGTGCCTCTTTCTGCCCCCCTGCCCCTCTCTGTACCTGGTGAGCCCAATCTCCATATTGTGGGCCCCCGGCTTCAGGTATTCTGAAGAGAGGCCCAGCAGCCAGCACTCACAATCTACTTCTACTTCTGACTGCTCCTCTGTCCAAGTCTTGCAAGCCTCATAGAGCATTGCCATGGTAACTCATGGCAATGCTCTGACAGCGAGACTTAGACAGAGGGGCAGTCAGAAGTAGAAGTGGATCACAAGTGCTGGCTTCTGGGCCCCTCTTCAGAATACCAGCAGCCGCGAGCCTGCAGTGTGGGGATCAGGCTCACCAGGTGAGAGGAGTGTCACAGCTGCAGGAGAGGTGCAAGGGCCTGGTGAAATGGCCTGGTGGGCCAGATTCAGCCCACGGGCCTTGTGTTTGACACATGTGCCTTAGGGCTACCGTACATCAGAAATGATGTGAAGGCACACATCATTTCAGCAACCTCAAGAAGTTCTTCCTAAGGTTTAGGTGGAATCTCTTCTCCTGTAGTTTGAATACAGTTGTTCTTAAATGCCTATGGCTAAATACTGTTTTCCATCAGCATATCTGAAGCTGTGGATTCAAATCCATGAAAACTTGCACTAAAATAAATTAGTTAGTCTCAAAGATGCTGCTGGATAATTCTCCCACCTACTCATCTTTTTTTGTTTCCTCCTCTTCCTTTTCCTTTTTATATTGAAAGAAGCTTGGGAAAGTTACCTCATCCAGACTAGAAGAACAACAAATTTCTTTATTTATAGCCACAAACTATAAATACCAGTAAGTGTGATAAGGTATTATATTAGCTACAACATAATCAATATAATACAGTATAAATGCAACATGTAGAACACAAAATGAAGTCCATTGAGCAAATGAAAGCTGAAAAAATCCAAAGGAGTAGTCAAAAGAATACCAGGTAAAAAAGTTCCACTGGAATATCAGGAGCAAATGACAAATGGGCAAGTTTTCTCCTGATGTTCCAGTGGAATTCCAGTGCTCCTGATATTCATTTTGGACTTTGATATTCATCCTGGACTTCATTTTGTGTTCTACATGTTGTGTTTATAGTGTTCTGTATTATATTGATTATATTGTAGTTAATATAATACCTTATCACACTTACTGGTATTTATAGTTGTTGGCTACACTTTAGGGACACTTTGTTGTTCTTATCTACCTCATCCAGACTGCCTTAAAGACCATTTTTCCACACATAAGCCTGTCCGAGGCCATTCCCGCACGAGACTTTTATAGCACTATGTTTCCACTTTCAACATCCTATGGAATCCTGGGGTTTGCAGTTTCGGGAGGGGCCTTTAGAATTCTCACCCAGAGAGCTCTTTGGCCTCAGTAAACTACAAACCCCAGAATTCCACAGGATGTTGAAAGTGGAGTAATAGCACTATAACAGTGTAGGGAGGAAATGACCTAAGACTCCGAGGCCACTTTCACATGCACTGTGGACAAGCCAGGTGTCACCCATCCTATGGTCACTTGGAAAGTATATATTTTCTGTGTTTCCACTGGAAACTTTAGCTGCTCTTTTTCCTTGAATGCCTAATCCCTATTTCTATTTGCCCGTGTTTGAAGTTATTGGAGTTCTAGAAATTTGGGGAATGAAGGGAAAAAATAGTTGGAGGATTAGAGTCTTATTTGGAGTGAGAAAGACCAAATTGTCCCCCCATTCCATAGCTAAACCCCTGGGTGGAAGAGGTGAGGCTCTTCAAATTCCTGTGAAAAGCCCATCTCACCAAGGCCTTGGAAGCTGCTGACCTCTGTTATACATTAATGTGGGAAGTTTGGATTTTGTACCTTCACGTTGGACTTTGTGATGATACAATTCCTCAAGCACTCCCAATCTGGTGTATAGGGAAGATTATAAAGGCAGGGTTTGAAAGCTATCCCCAGAACATTAGCTAATTCACTTTTCTTTAAAAATAGCTATCCACATGCCCCTATGCAGAAAGGAAAGGCTGAGATGTCATGGAGCACTTCTCTAATATGGTCTCGGCTTACAATGTGGACAAGATAATTTGGTGGACTTCAGGAGGTGGTGCTAAGGGGGCAAAGATGGATCCCGACACTCCAGAAGTGCTTCTTAGAGCTGTTTAACTCTGCATAAATTATGGCATAATTTAGGTGCCTACTATTTCATGCTCAATTAGCGCCACTTTTATGGGGAGGCTGTTCTGAATGCCGGGAACAGCACGGCAACCTCGCGGTGGGCTCAGGAAGATTGTCGCTCTTAAAGGTAAGAGGGTAACCATGGAAACAGCACACAGACATCTTGCCGCGTGCACAGGAGAGATACCAACTGTATCCAAAGGGACCGGAAAAGGAAGGGCAACGTGCAGGCCTCGTTAGGGGGAGAGGGGATGAGCTTATCAGAGGAACACCCAAGTAATGACTGGGTAACGTAACTAGTCAAGGAAATGGGTTTCTGCTCCGTTCACTCCTGCCAGAGCTCTACAGCTCTCTGCAGAGTTTCACACCTGCGATTGGGACAGAAGTGAGCGCTGAAAATGGCTTCACATGTAACATCTCAAAAACTCCAGATGTTTGTGGACTTCAGCTCCCAGAAGCCCCAGCCACTATGGTCAATGCTCAGGGCTTCTGGGAGCTGAAGTCCAAAAACATCTGGGGACCCACAGGTTGAGAACCACTGCTTTAAATGTAAACCTAGAAATGCCATCTGACACTGGGACAGGTATCCATCCTCAAGTCTGAAAGCAATTTCAGACTCGTTCTGACTAGTGTCAAGGAATGAGAGCGTTCTCCCCTATAAGAATTCTGCTCCTCCCATGAAATTTCTCTACAGTGCCTGAATTTCTAGCATTGTATGAACTTCAGCTGGGCATTGAGAAATACAGGCATATCTCTTCCAAAACTTCTTCTGAAGACGTTCCTTTTTAACAAAGTCATTCCATACTCACCCAGTCCCCTTTTACCTTTCTTGTGTTCTGTCTAGGAGGAAGTTTTCAGCAGCATCAGCATGAAGGGATAGTGAAGGTAGCGTTGATCAAAATGGACATTGAGGGCTTGGTTGCAGCAGCATGCAATAAATCTTGAGATGGGAAAGAGAGGGTTTGTACTCTAGCCAATCCTGCTGTCCCTGTGTGTGAGATATCCTACAATGGGCAAAGCAAACCAGGCAGAACTTATTTACTGTTCATGTGTGAACAGCAAAATGAAGAGAAAAGGGGAAAGCAGATCAGCTTGCCTCACCAGCTAACCTCCAGGACATTTCTTTGAAAAACTTAACAACATAGATCTATAAGTTTGGCCACCAAAATGGTAATCATAAGAAAAGGGGAGATTTATATGTGTTGGGTGGAGGTGGGAATGTCCCTGGATACATTTTGGAAAAAGCTTTCAAGTGGTCTTTTGAGAGTTCAAATATTTTTGTTGACTTGTTCAAGGCTTCCCTGATCTGGTTGTTTCATTCCAAATGTGTATATTTCTAGCTTTGGATAAAAAGTTTGCTGAAATGCCTTGAACAGGGAATCTCTGTTCTTTTCATGTTACTTCTGCTTCTGGTTCCAAACTTTCTGTTCAAGAAATAATGCCCAGGAAACATCTGCTTGGTTAACTTGAGGTCATGGGTTTTCCTGCCCAACTACTCTTACTATCAAAGGGGTCCTTCTAATGTTCAGTCAAACTCTATGACCTCAAACCAACCCTGGTCCTCCCTTCAGGGGGAGCAAAGAACAGGTCTGCCTCATCCTCTCTGTGACAGTTCTTTAGACATTTAAAGAATGCAGTCATATCACCCCTCAGTCTTATCACTAAGCTGAACATGTCTAACTCCTTCAAGCTTTCCTGAAAAGTTTTGTTCTCCATACATCTTATCATCTTTGTTGCCTTTCTCTGAGCTTGCTCCAAACTGTCTACATCCTTCCTAAAATGAGGTGGCCAGAGCTGAATGAAGTACTCCAGATGAGGACTGAGTAATGCAGAAAACAGTGCAATCTTGTCTTGGTTGGGCAGAAGATATAGGGAAGATTAGGGCAAGATTAAGGGATGGTCCCTGACTGCTTCACCTGGGCAGTTTTGCCTTCCATTGTATTCAAGTGTGCATGAGGTGTTGAAAGGATTAACTGAGGTGTAGAAAGGATTAACGTAAATCCATTAACATCTGAGTTTCCTGCCATGGGTTGTGGAAGTAAAGGCAATTCCAAACCATATACATACTTTGGAGTGAACCATTTAGGCCTCAAGGCTTTAGGGACTAGCTTTAGAGACTAGCCATATCTTACTTGTTACCCTATTTGAGCCAGCATTGGATTAAATATGGGTGTAGTTATTGGAGGCACAACAAAGACTAATATTAATGGTAGATTTATTAGGTCTCTTCTGCACTACACCATTGCAGCACTTGTAACCCACACTAAGGATCATGACTGCATCCTATGGAAGCCTGGGACTTGCAGTTAGATGAGAAGCCCATGGAAAATGCCACTTGATCTAATAACACCTCATTGATTCCTCTGTTCCTGGATTGCATCTCAATTGTTGATGTTCCAAAATCATGCTCAGTTAACACCTGCTACATTATGAAACTCAGATGACAACAAAAACAACGGCAACAACAGGAAAACAGTAAGAATAGTAGCATCAGGGACTCTTGTGAAATACATCCTGAGATGTGTCCCATCAACCACAATTAGCTGTTACAAATTTGGGTGATTCATTGCTCAAATTTTAATTGCTTTTATCCATAGGTCATAATGTCAAAACAAAGAGTTTGTACAAATATCATATAATGAACTTAAAATACAAAATAGAGAATAGAATTTCCAACACCATTTCTAATACTACTAAGTTTACTAATAACTATTAAAGTATACAAAATGAAGCTATGGAGCAGTAAAACTGCAGACTTTTGGGGATGCCTTATAATAACTTACACAGGCTTTATCTAATGTCATTAAGAAAGCTGCAGCTTTTCTGGGGAATGCTACAGTGGCCCTGCCACTTTTGCGAGGGTTTGGCATCCAGAACCTTCATGAAAGTTTAAAAAAAACCTGCAAATAACTGTCTCCTGAGTGAACAAGTGAGGGAATGCACACACATGGCTTCCCTCCCCATGCTCCCCCTCCCATTTCCTTGCCTTTTGCTTGGGCACAGCCTCCTTTCTCTGTGCCCAGGCAAAAGGCAAGGGAATGGGAGGGGGAGAGTGGGGAGGGAAGGCACATGCACACCTTCCTTCTCCGTATTTTCCCTCCCATTTGCTTTTCTTTTGCCCAGGCATGAAGGAAGGCACACATGTCTGGGCAAAAGGCAAGAGAATGGCAGGGAAAGAATAGGGAGGGGGAAGCAAGTGTGAGCCTTCCTTTTCTGCCCCAGGGACTCCTTCTTCTTATTCCCTTGCCTTTGGCCCAGGTATGGAGAAGGAAGTTATGCACATTCAGGCAAAAGGCAAGGGAATGGAAGGGAAAGAATGGGGAGGGAAGGCAAGTGTGGGCCTTCCTTCTCTGCATCTGGAGCTTCCCAAAATACACACATGGTTTGAAATCGCTTTGACTTTCATAACCCATTTTTGACTTGCCAACTTGTTTAATATATTTTCAGTGGCTGTTCTTCAGACTAGAGGGAATTCTTAAGTGTAGTGCCAAAAGATTCTGTCCTGGGGCATAGACCTATTGAGTCGATGCGATTTACTTCCATGTTGACTCACTATTCCACAGTTGATTCAAGGAATCATAGAACCATGGTATCCTAGAGTTGGAAGGGCCTTTGTGGGCCATCAGGTCCAACCCCCTGCTCAGTGCAGGATCTCCACCTAGAGCACCCCCAGCAGGTAGCTGCCCAGCCTCTTTTGAAAGACAGCCAGAGAAGGAGACCCCCTGCATTCCTCTAGGCAGTTGGTTCCATTGCCCAATCACTCTCAGGCCATTTCCACATGAGACTGTTATAGCGCGATGATTCCACTTTCAACCTCCTATGGAATCTTGGGGTTTGCAGTTTTGGGAGGGGCCAGTCGGCAAACTGCAAACCCCAAGATTCCATAGGAGGTTGAAAGTGGAATCATCGCGCTATAACAGACTCGTGTGGAAATGGCCTCACTGTCAAGAAGTTCCTTCTAATGTGTAAACAAAATCTATCTCCTGTAACTGGAAACCATTAGACTTTATCCTACCCTCTGGGCAGCAGAGAACAGGCCTACACTCTGCCATGGCTTCCTAGTCTGAAATGAAAGGCGAGCCCTCAATGGCACCAGAAGAACAAAACTTCATAATTATGCATTGTTTACAAGTGCCAGAAATGATAAATGACCATTAAAAAATTGAAATTCAGAGGAATAAAAAAAGATCTCACATGGGACCTGTGTGAGGCATGGGCTAATGCAAACATCACAAAAGCCTGAAGTTTCACAGCAACCACTCTGCCATCTTCAATTGGAATACTGTGTTCAGTTCTGAGCACCTCAATTCAAGAAGGATGTCGACAAGCTGGAACGTGTCCAGAGGAGGGCGACCAAAATGGTGAAGGGTCTGGAAGCCATGCCCTATGAAGAATGGCTTGGGGAGCTGGGTATGTTTAGTCTGCAGGAGAGAAGGTTAAGAGGGGACATGATAGCCATGTTTAAATATTTGAAGGAGGGAGCAGGCTTGTTCTCTACCGCTCCAGAGACTAGGACAAGGAGCAATGGATTCAAGCTGCAGGAAAGGAGATTCCACCTGAACCTCAGGAAGAACTTCCTGAAGGTCAGAGCTGTCTGGCAGTGGAATATGCTGCCTTGGAGTGTGGTTGAGTCTCCTTCTTTGGAGGTTTTTAAGCAGAGGCCGAATGGCCATCTGTTGGGAATACTTGAAGTTCCTGCATAGCAGGGGGTTGGACTCGATGGTTCCTGGGGTCTCTTCCAACTCTATGATTCTATGATCTTGCCTTTCAAGTCTTCTTTCTCCTCTCCCCTTGATTTAATGCACCTTTCCAGTTCCTGTGCCATCACCCCCACTGCAGCCAAACAGCCTGTCACCCCGATGATCTGACGTTGCCCTGTCTTACCTTGCAGGACTGGCCCTCATCTCCCATAATTAGCCGCAGGTGGGGTGCTCCCTTTCCTGGCCAGCTCATCCCCAGGATCATTAGCGATTGGTCTTTAAATGCCTTGACATTCTCAGCTTTCCAGAGGAGTGAATGATGCCGATAGAACTCTGCAATCAGAATATGAAATCTATTTGTTTCTGATGCATAATGACCAATTCATCTTTGGATGCAGCTACTGCCAACCAAGGGTGGGTGGGTGGGTGGAGGAATTGGTGACAAGTACAGGGCAGCTTATCAGACCAGCCTCAGCAGATACATGCAGAAATGCCATTGTCCTCTTCTGCGGAGTGTATGTTGAAACAGTGTATTGTAGTCAGTGTAGAAGTAGCTGCTGCAGAACTCCATTGAGACTACAAAGTACCCAGTGCTAATAGATGACTGCAACAATGTATGTTTGAAACCTCTCTGTATTACTACAAAATATCAATTTACTAATTGCTTTATTGTCTATTGCTACAATGGACCCGGTGAGGAAGAGTAAATCAGAGCTGGGCAAAAATGTAAGTGTGTATTTTGAGAACCTAGCATCTCTAACACAAGAGGCAGGAAATACGTACTTGACTCAAGGATGAGAAATGGGAATGAAATGTGATTCTGGGAACTGTCTGAGAGGTGGTGTGATGCTAGATTCATGATCCTCTCCAATCACAGCTTTGTGGGCCTAAATTTTGGAACTGTAGCTATAGAAGATATGAGCTCCATGTTTGCTTTAGTCTCAGCAACTTTGAAAGAAGTGTGTTGTGTTGCCTGCATTTTCTACAGATAAAAACTACTGTCTACCTCAGAGTGAGGTTTGTGGAGTGTGGGTTATCCACTACATGATACTCTCCTGGAATCCTGTGTCCAGTTCTGGGCACCAAAATTCAAAAAGGATATTGACAAGCTGGAGTGTATTCAGAGGAGGGTGACCAAAATGGTCAAAGGCCTGGAAACCATGAAACCCTATGAGGAGTGACTTAGGGAGCTCTGTATCTTTAGCCTAGAGAAGAGAAGGTTAAGAGGTGACATGACAGCCATTTTTAAATATTTGAAGGGATGTCTTATGGACAATGGAGCAAGCTTGTTTTCTGATGTTCCAGAAACTAGGTCATGGAGCAATGGCTTCAAACAAAAGAGATTCCACCTAAACATTGGAAGAATTTCCTGGTGATAAGAGCAGTTCAGTAGTGGAATACACTACCTGGGAGTGTGGTGCCATCTCCTTCTTTGGTGGCTTTTAAATAGAGGTAAGATGGGCATCTATTGGGATTGTGTCTTCATGCATCGCAGAATGCGGTTGGAATGGATGGTCCTTGGCGGTCTCTTCCAGTCCTAGGATTCTAATATTCTATGGTTCTGTTGGGTGCAGGACTTCAGGATGGACCTGGGAAAAAGTATTGACCATGTTGGCTACTAGAGCTCTATTGCAATTGCATTGGAGAAGAGACAGGGTATAAATCAAGGATGGGCCAAGTGTATCTCTTGGGCTGTATATGCCCCCTAGACCCTAATTTTGTGGCCCCTGAAGCCCCAACAGTCTTCCAACAATGCCCTTTAAAAAAAAGTTCAGTGACATTTTTGGGCAGTTTTTGCCCAGAAAGCACCTCTAACATGTCAAAACACACAAAATGCTTTACCCTCACAAGCACTCAAGGCACATGACTACCACCTAAATAACTCTGTTTTCTTCTTCAGTTTCTCTCAAAATGCCACCAGAAAGTGATGGGACATCATTTCTTGTTGCCATTTTGAGAGCAGCTGCAGAGGGAAACTGTATGTGAGCTAGCTGGGGATGGGGAGTGCAGCCCATGGAAAATCTATCATTATCATCATTTACAGGGTCACCATAAATTGAAGATGACTTGATGATAATTAACAATAACAAATCCCTAACCAGGGTAGCCAGTGGTGAAGACTGCTAGGAGATCTGCATGATGTCCACCTGTATTGCAAAGCAGCTATCCATCATGTAAGATATTGTCAATAACCAGCAGGATCACAGAACTGTGAAATCATAAAACTGGAAGAGATCACAAAGGCCATAGATTCCCACCCCAGTCTGCCATGCAGGAAGGCACCATCAAAGCATTCCCAACAGAAGGCCGTCCAGCCTCTGTTTAAAAACCTCCCAAGAAAGAGACTCCACCACACTCCCAGGCAGCAGCGTATTCCACTGTTGAGTGGTCCTTACTGTCAGGAAGTTCTTCCCAATGTTTAGGTGGAATCTCTTTTCCTGAAGTTTGAAGCCATTGCTTTGTGTCCTAGTCTCTGGACAAACAAAACCGGTGGGAAGAACAAAGAGAGCAGGAATGGGAAAACAAAACAGTGGGACAGAGGGGGAAGCATCTTGATTCAAGACAGTGCACCAAGTTTGGCAGCAGCAGACAGAGAGCACAAGTGAGCAGAGTTCCGGACAAGAGCTAGGCAGGGAGATCATCAGTACCCTAGACAGAGCCTGGGGGAGCGGGAGGATGGGCAAAGGCCAATCAAGTGGGCAGAGGCGTGTCTGTCCAAAGCTCGTGTTCCCCGTTCCAGATACATTGCATGACAAAGCCAACAATTCCCTGACTTGGGAATTATGGAGGCTGCAGTAGAACATATCTGGAGGGCACCAACTTACTGAACCACAGCTGTGAGGAGGTGTGCATTCATGGTGCAGCCTCCATGGAGAGAACCTTCCAATTCTGCATGGGTTTTGGTGGGCCTTCTCTTCACAAAAATGTCATGGTAGAGAAGCTAGGATGCCAGGAATTCAAGTTTTCCTGAGGAGATGTTTGTACAAAAGTTCATCTACTGCAGGACACAGGTACTACACATGTAGGACACAGAATTCCCCACTCATAAAACCTTAGATGGCCTTATCTCTCCTCTCAAATGTGAGCAAGTGGGGGCAACTGCAGTGGGTTTTTTTCCCTGGACCATGTTGGGGCAATTTTATCATCCCCCCCTTTTCTGAGACTTTTTGGGTCTACAAAAGGTCTTTTTGCCAAGTGGAAGTGAACTAAAAGACAACTTGCACATCATTTTCTGTGGGGGAAAAAGCCCTCTCCTTGATATAAACTCATCCAAGGGGTCCAGGTTTGTCAAACTTGCTTCTCATGTCTCCAAGGGAGCATTGGGGGTTTTCTTGAGCAGTTTGGAGAGGAGGTCATGGAGACCATAAAATGGCCCTTGTGGCACCTGCAGCCTACTGACTGCAATTTTTCCATTCCAGTCTACTGGAAGAGTGCTCTAGGGCATAGGCAAAGAAAAGAAGTCCTGTTCCCAGGCATCTCTGTCAGATAAGAGATGTGGAGGTATCTGGCTCCAGTGGCTCCTCCTTGGAATGATTCCATGTGATCTTGCATCCTCCAATCAAGATTGTATCCCAGAATCCATCTTCTACCATCAGGCTGAACCCTAATGGTAGTTCCAAACAAGATAGGACCATTGAATTAATGAGCTATGGACAAGTATGGACTTGCCATTTAACAATTTGTTCCATGGGTCCCCTCTGGTTGGAGTGAGGTGAGGATTGTACATCCTTTGAGATGTTGGTGTACTTCAGTTCCCAACAGGCCTGGCAAGCACAGCTCTAGGTGAGGAAAGCTGGGATTTGCACTCCAGCAACATGTTTTAAATATAATTTATATTATTATTATTATTATTATACAACAACATAGAACAAAAAAAAAACACAGACAACAACGTAAGAACAAACATTTTAAAAATTACATACAAAAATCAAGATTGAACTCTACTGTAGTAAAACATAAATATATGATGACACACTCAGTCTTAGCCATCTTTATATAGCCCTTATATTAGTAGCTATTGCTAAATAATAATTTCTCTCTATTAATAAACTACTGTCTTGTACTCATCTTATCTTTAATCTACCTTCTCTTGTCCAGAAACATCTTGAGGGCTACTTAATTCTTACCCCTGACGAGTAGGATTAAGGATTCTCTATGTTTCTGTGTGTATGAGTGCAGGGGCACTTACTCCAGAGCTCTTTGTAATATTTCCTAATTTTGATACTTACTCTGAAATTGGCACAGACTTTCAGCACCTTGAGTCTCAAGACTCAGGAAAGGGCTGGGAAGGAAGGAAGGAGGGAAGGAAATTCAAAATTCCAAGCACTTCTTTAAAAAAGAAAAAATCACCATACTCTTTACAGCAGCCCTGTAAGGTACTAGTGGCTTAAATTCAATTAGGAATCCCAGCTAGAAAAGAGAGACTGAATCAGTGGGAGCTTGGTAAATCAACACTTACTCTTTTCTGTTTTGGTCAGATGTCACCTGTGTGCTGGCTTATTCGCAGCAGCCCCAGAGGGTAGAATGAGGTCTAATGGTTTGAAGTTCAACGGGGGTAGATTACATGGAATCATAGAACTGTAGAGCTGGAAGAGACCCCAAAGGCCATCCAGTCCAATCCCTGTCTGCCTTGCAGGAAGACACAAAGTACTTCCTTTGACAGATAGCCTTCCAACTTCTGTTTAAAACTTCCAAAGAAGGAAACTCCACTACACTCCCAAGCAGCGGTGTATTCCACTGTCAAATTACTCTTACTGTCAGGAAGTTCTTTCTAACATTTAGGTGGAATCTCCCTTCCTGTAGCTTGAAGCCTTTGATTGCTCCATGTCCTAGGCCATTTCCACACTACACTGTTACAGTGCTACTATTCCACTTTCAACATCCTCTGGAATCCTGGGGTTTGCAGTTTAGGCAGGGGCATTTAGAATTCTCAACCAGAGAGCTTTTTGGCCTCAGTAAACTACAAACCCCCGAATTCCACAGGACATTGAAAATGGAATAATGGCACCGTAACAGTGTTGTGCAGAAATGGGCCTAGTCTCTGGAACAGCAGAAAACAAGCTTGCCACTTCTTCCACATGTCATCCTTTCAAATTTAAATATTGGCTCTCATGTCACCTCTTAAACTTCTTGTCTCCAAGCTAAACATCCCCAGCTCCCTTAGGTACTCCTCCCATAGGACATGTTTTCCAGGCCTTTTACCATTTTGGTCACCTTCACTCCTTTGGACACAATGGAACGTTAGAGGGAACTTTTTAACAGTGAGAGCAGTTTTGGAAAGGGAACCAATCGGCTAGAGAGGTGGTGAGGCTTTTTGTTTGGTTATCTTCAAAAAATGCTTTCTTTGGTTCCAAGAGGTCTTAAGGAAGATCTGGGTCTCCACTTTTTACTGTAAAGCCATTCCACTATGCACAATAGATAGGGGGGGAAAACACATCAGGCAATCTTGCAGCCAGAATACATCAGATCTCTTTGTAACTGGTCACACCACTTTCTCTAGACTAATCTTCTGATATTCTAAGGACTTGTATAAATAACCAAAAAAAAAAAGTGTAGTTTGTCCAGCAACCTCAGAAATTTCTGTTGGATTTATGTTATGCATATGATTTGATATATGAATAGTGTGTTTTGATATATGAACTTTACAGATTTTATATGTGTGCGTTGTTCTTTTATACAATACTGATACACACACACACGCTTGTATTTGTTTTTAATACAGCCACTGAAGAAGGCCAAGAAATTTATAAACAGGCCAAAACACGTTGGGCTTTTTCAAAAGAACAAGACTTGGGCCATCTGTAAGCACGCGGAGCCTAGTCTCCTTCTTTTCTGCTGATTCAAAGAACTGCAAGCCAAGCATGATGAAGATTGACTGAGGGGTGGGATATATTTAGCTTAAATAAGCTAAATGACCATCTTAAAATATCTGAAGGGATGTCATGTAGCTGGATTGTTTCCTGCTACTCCAGAGACCACAACACAAACCCATGGATTCAAATTACAAGAAAAGAGTTTTTCACCTAAACATTGGGAGTTAAGCCTGTCTCACTGTGCAATACCTCTGAAAGCAGTGAGCTTTCTGTCTTTGGAGGTCTTTAAACAGGACTTTAAGCAAAGGTCAAAAACACGGGTGTCATGAGGGCCCACTAGCAACGCCAGTACCTCAATTCAAAAGTAGGAAATAATTCACTCTAAGTAAGGAGACCTGAGAGAGGGGGGTGACTTAACAAGATCTTTCCACCTGTGTTTACAGGGTCCTTGCAGCAAAGAACCAGCCAGAGAGTGTTGCAATTGTAAACTAAAAAGTATGTTTTATTGGAAGAAATTCACACAAGCACACACAGATCCAAGCACTCACACAAGCGTAGGCAAAGGAAAGGGGAGGAGGTGGGAGAGATGACTTTCAGGGGTGAGGCTATAATTACCAGTCCAGAGAGCAGCAAGGAAAGCAGTGACGTGGCTTAGGTAGGAACCTAAGGACAGTTCTCCTTCAGGAATCAAATGGACAGCATGGCATTCAGAAAGGTGAGATACTGCACCAGATAGCCTGAAATCAGGGGTTCTTATACCCCAAAAATGTCTTGCAGTATGAGTGTGAATCACTCTCTCAGCCAGGAAGACAATGGGAGCTGCAACACAAACAATGAAGTCTGGATGGAGCTGATGGTCTTAGCCTTTAGGTGACGAAACGTTAATGCCTGTCATAATAGGGAAAGGGGAAGCAATAGCAAAACATCTAGGTGTTCAGGGTCAGAGTTAAGACAATCACAATTTGGTGGGGATTTCTCCTTTCAGCTCTGAGAACTCCATGTTATGATCTTGTAAGCCTATTGTCTTGAAAGGGTCCATGCTATTAGCCTGAAAACGTCTTGGTTCCTGTCTAAGAGGTAGGCGTGGCTGACCTGCCTTGCAATCTTACATTTGCAGTCAGTAATATACCTCTTCCAGAGTCATGTCGAGGAGGGAGCGGGCTTGTTTTCTCCTGCTCTTGAGACCAGGACAAGGAGCAATGTATACAAGCTGCAGGAGGGGAGATTCCACCTGAACCTCAGGAAGAATTTCCTGACGGTCAGGGCTGTCCGGCAGTGGAATGTGCTGCCACAGAGTGTGGTGGAGTCTCCTTCTTTGGAGGTTTTTAAACAGAGGCTGGATGGCTACTTGTCGGGAGGGCTTTGAGGGTTTTCCTGCATGGCAGGGGGTTGGACTGGATGGCCCTTGTGGTCTCTTCCAACTCTACATTTCTATGATTCTATGATTCTATGATCTCCCAGTCACCTCAGGTATTATTTATGTCAAAGCCAATTAATAGTGCCAGTTAAATAATGTTTGCCAATTAAACCATGCCAGTCGTGGGGGATGAACGGTGCTGCAACAGATGCGCACCTTTCAGGAGTGCTTTAGTTGTGTGTTCCTGAATAGCAGGGAGGTTGGACTAGATGGCTCTTCCAGCTCTCAAATTCTACGATGCTAAGTAAGTTTTATTGAATGAATGCATCTACGCCATTTGGGATTAAGAATCAGATTAAAACCGTGGACTCCTCATTATCAAGGAAAGTGGGGTAGAAGACTTTCCGTGTAATGAGATGCAATATGAGCTGGAAAAATTTCGATTTGTGCTTTAGTCACTACATTACATCCAGCGCAGTACTCTAAAGCTCAGTCATCACTATGCATAAGTCCAGGCTCTGCTGTGGTTGCTTTTAATTGCCTGCCTATCATAATTCACGTCTGGTCCGCCATTTGTAGCTCCTGGGCTAATCTCATGCAAATCGACCCCATTCGTTATCTGAGCTTTTGCTTTTCCGGGCCTCTTTCGGATGTCCCTCCCCAGCTGTGTCACAGAGCCTGGCCTTTTTTATTCCCCCTGGAGCGAACAACAACAGGGAAATCCTTTCATTTATTCCTTCTCCTCTTTGGATGGGTCATTGTTGAAGGTCAGAGTTTGCCATAATGGAGGCAGCACCAAAACAACTCACCTTGCTTCATGTTTTAATTCTGTGCAGGTCAAAAAGGGTCTTTCTTTCCAGGTGATCTTTTGACACTGACTGCAAACAGAGTCATGTTATTTTAATGCAGCTCTTAGTCATGACATTTACCTTCACCCCTTCTTCTCCTCTTCTCCTCTCTCTACATTTAGTCCAGAAAAACCAAATACACACTTATAGGATGGGGGACACTTGGTTTAGCCACTGTCAAGATACATGGATCCAGTCATAAGTATGCTGGCTGTGTAACATAAGTCATAGGATATGTCTACTACATGAAAAGGGTTGCTAGCATTACAATGTTATCAATTGCAAGTTGCTGCTTGCAAACATGCATCCAATTGGTGGTTTGAAAATATCCCAAGGTGCCAAATGGTTAATTGTAGCAGTGTTTGATGTCATTATGCATCTGGCAAGGAGAAGAAAGATCAGGAGGGGGAATGTAAAACTAGTGAGGAATTATGGGAATGGGCATGGCTAAGATAAGGAGACAGGAACGTGGGCTGGCTCCCAGGATGAAAGATATGTAAACAGTGGAACGGGTCTGGGAAAATCTGATACTGGGGGAGTGATGTGACACTTCTGACTTTCACAGATCATTACAGGGATTACCTAAATTTGCATGGCAAGGTATAAAACTTGTAACCATCCAACATACGGTAGTCTCAGCAGCTTTTCAGGAAAGTTGCTGTGTTGCTTGTCTGCTCCAGATAAACACTTCTGCTTGAACTCCGAGTGCTGTTGGTGAGCACAAGTCATCCAGGACATGACAGCAGCAGTGCATGTGAGAAGGAACTTGGTGACATTTTTGAAAGACTGAAACTTGAATGAGATTGAAAGACCTGGGAACCCTTGATTTCCCTTTTTGGGTTTTTTTTTAAGGTAAAAAGCTTTTGCTTTTGTCGCTTTTGCTGACTAGTCGTTACTTGGAGAAATAAGATTTTACATATTAAGATCTATAACCACTGTAAAGAAAGTTGAAAGTCACTTCTTTTTAGGAGAGAGAATAGAATTCCTATATTGTTTGTTTGGGGGCATAAGAGGGCCATGCTTCTAAAAGAAACAAGTTTATAGATATGTGTATGTATATTGTTGGGCGTTAGAGCTTCCCTGGGTGTTAGCCCATTTTTGGAAATTCTGTGAAAGCTAAAACTGCTAAGAATCAGCCTTCTTTAGCACAGTAGCAGAAAAAGCATGCCCAAATTTCTGTGTTGCTTCCTTGAACCGAAACTGACTAAGATAACAAAAACATGGCAGGCAGTTTCAGGTTACAAACTTAGACCCTTTTCGCAGCGCCAGCGATTGCGCGATGGGGGAGGGCGGCTCGCGCGAGAAGCCTCTCCCAAAACGCTGCCACTCCCCCCGCGCCTCCTTACCGCACGTGGATTCTGCTCTCGCGTCGGTCGCTCTTCAGCCATGCCCCCAGCTTCTGCAGTGCTCCCTGGGAGCTGAAGGCGGCGCTGGGGGAGGAAGCGGGGAGGAAGCGCGACCCGGCCGGCTGGCCAACACACTGCACGGGAGGTAAGTGCACGGTGGCACTGGGAGCCTTGCGCGAGCACGGTTTATTTTCGGCTGAAAGCCAAAAATAAAAAAATCCGCGTGAGCACTGCTTGAGCCCCGTGAGCGCCGCGGAAGTGGGAGTGTGTAATGCAGAGCAACGCTCCCACTCCCACGAGGTTCACGGGGCTCTTTCGCAAGAGAAAGCCCGTGCAAAAAGGGCCTTAGAAAAGTTTACCAATGACTTTTATATTTACATATGTGTTGGGGAACCTACATCTTAACTAGGTAATGGACAGATCAAGTGAGGTAGTAGCTTCATTCTCAACTCACCATCTTTTTGATGGAGATGCAAAGCATGGTTGGAGAGAAGGAAGAGGAAGCAAAAAATGGAGGAGAAGAGAGAGAGATCTGAGAAGGGAGTTTTGTAAGACTGATGAGCCTAGGAAATATCCTTGGCCACATGATCTACTCATCTGAACACCAAAAGTATTTATGATCATGCATTTAAATGACACAGGGTCAAATGGTGAGGCTTTAGATGTTAAGAAGAGAGAAGGCTTTGGCATGCAAAAGAAAAGAACTCCTATGCTATCTAAGCTCCATTTGCCTTAAAGCAAGATGTGGTGGGGAGAGAATGCTGGATTTTTTCCAGCAAATGTGTATGTGTGTGTGTGTGTTTTGCCAAAAATATTTTGGCGATGCTGGGGGAGGGGATTGGAGGTTGAATATTGGTCAAGGAGCTCTACTTTTGCCACTGGCTAATCACACACAAACTGCAGCCACTGCAAGATGTGCCTTTTTATTCTAGCAAGCTTTTTAAAAAGAAAGATATTAAAGAATGGGCTGAGGGTGCTGGACCATTTTAGACCGAATTGTTTTAAAGAGGTATCTTTTTAATAGTTATAACTATTGTTGGTGGGAACCTGAGACTGGTTGTTCTCAGTGGCTGCCCCAGATACTGGAACCGCCATCTTGGAAAAGTCAGAATGGCTTCCTCCAAGTCGTCCTTCCTTCAGTAGGCAAAGACCTTTTGTTTCTGTCATGTTTTTTAATACAGAAAGTTTTAAAGGAATGAAAGAAAAGTTACCTGCAAGTTGCTATTTCTAACTTCTGGCTTTGCAGATAGTGGAGAAGCAGTGGAGCACTGTCTACCCATTTCCCCCCAATCTGAGGCAAGCACAGATGTGGCAATCCAGCCAGATCTCCTTGATCTGACATTTAGCAGGTGGAAGATAACGTTGCACTCATAGAGTTACATGATGTTGTGCAAAACTGTCCTAGTGGATTGCGAGGCTTTGCAACCGAATGCACAAGCAAATGCAACCATGAAGAATAAGGTTCAACTGTGCACAAAGTGCATCCGTTCTCATTGTACAATAATATCTCATGCACAACTCTGTTTTCATAGTCTTGGACTGAATAATGCCATTCCACATTGGATGAAGACGTCCAACTGCTTTTCTGGGGGCACTTCTGCATACAGAAGACACTGATGTTCCATTTTGTGATCTCTCAGACCAAGATTTGGAGACTCTAATATGAGAAGGTAAATAGTGTAACCATTTACCAACAGAATTTTGGCCTCGGTGTTGCTGGGGGTTTTTTTGTGGGGGTGGAGGTGCTATTTTTTAAATTATTTTAAAAAAAGGAAAATAAAGTAGAAAAGAGAAAAGATACAAAAAATGGCAAAACTACTAAACAATACATAAAACTACAAACACATAATAATAATGATACAATACAAATAAAAAGCAAAAAAAAAACTAACAAAACTATAAACATCTATCAAAATTACAAACCACCACCACCACGACAACAATAACAGCAACAACAATTGCAAATAAATAAAAATGGGTTTCCGTTCTTGTTGCGTGTTGCTATTGAAAGAAGAGCCTGGAGAAAAGAAGGTTAAGAGGAGATATTACAGCCATGTTTAAATATTTGAAGGGATGCCATAAGAAGGATGGAACGAGCCTGTTTTCTGCTGCTTCAGAGACTAGGACATGGAGCATTGACTTCAAACTTTAGAAAAAGAGTTTCCACCTAAACATTGGAACATAAGAACTTCCTGGTGGTAAGAGCTGTTCAACATTGAAATATGCTGCTGCCTGGAAGTTTGGTAGACCCTCCTTTGGAGGTTTTTAAACAAAGGCTGGACAGCCATCTGTCGGGAATGCTTTGATGGCATTTTTCTGCATGGCAGGGGGTTGGACTTGATGACCCTTGGGGTTTCTTCCAACCCTACGATTCTGTGATTCTTTGATTGTATGAAATGACCGCATCAGGCTAAACATATTCATTGCCTTTGAATGTGCATTTCTGCATTGGTCACAGGTGGTCAAATGGTTCATGCTACAAAAAAGGTTGTTGTGGTGGTGTACCTTCTAGTCATTTCTGACTTATGGAAATCTGTAGGTAAACTTATCATGGGGTTTTCTTTCCTAGATTTGTTTAGAGGGGTTTGCCATTGCCTTCCTTTGAGGATGAGATGGTATGACTTACGCAGTGGTTTTCCAGTGAGTTTCTGTGGCCAAGTAGGCATTTGAACACTGCTCTCCAAGACTCTTGTCCAACGCTCAAATCATGCCAGGTTGAAGCTACACTGGTTTGCTCTTCAATAGGTGGGAGACTTCCAGTAAATCTTCCTTTCCCCATGGATGCTGAAATAAACGTTAGAAATCTACTTTATTTATCGGATATTAAAAGCAAATACTCAAATCATCTCTGGGATGTACTTTCGGGAACATTGCAAAAATGAAACCTAATTTCAGCTAACACCTCTGAGCTGATTTAATCTGTCTGGGGCTGCGGAGATGTGATTTTGTTAGGTGAGCACCAGGATCACATCCGCTGCACTTGGAAAATGCAAAAATAAATGTCTAACTGCTTTCCATGGGAATAAAGATAAGCCATTTGGGACATTTTTATTTTATTTATTAAAATACTTATATCCCACCATACATGTAGCTTGAAATTCTAAACCCACTTTCCTGAGCATAAAGCCCATGTCACTCAATGGCAATTATATCTGAGTAGACAGGGATAAAAGAGCAGTCTTAGCTGACTTGACCAAGGCCATTTCCGCTCTACCCTGTTGTAGTGCTATTACTCTACTTTCAACATCCTGTGGAATTCTGGGATTTGTAGTTTACTGAGGCCAAGGAGCTCTCTGGCTGAGAATTCTCAATGCACCTCCCTAAACTGCAAACCCCAGGATTCCACAGGATGTTGGAAATGGAATAATAGCACTATAACAGTTTAGTGCAGAAATGGCCCAACTCTGTCCTGTCAAAAAGTATCTGCTCCATGTAAAATCTTTTCAAAATGTATCCTGCATCTGACTGCCAGCTCTCGGATGACTTCAGATGTTGCAGAATCTCCAGATGTGAAGTGCAGATTCAGAATATGAAATTCTGAGTTCTCAGATAATATTTGCCATCAAGCTTCACAGGGCAAAATTCTGAGGACAGAGCATGGGAAAAGAGAAAGTCGATTCTGGCCCCAATTTAACTGATTCTGCTCCGCATGTAAGTGACCTGAATCCTACTAATCAGGACTCTGGAGTAATATGCTATGTAACCCTGGTGTTGAATGGCAACAGTCTGCAACTAAATTAAAACTCAAATGTGCAACAACAAAGGCTGTAACCCAGCTTCCGCAGGGTAGTGTAAATATCTACATACTGAGGCATGCTGTGCCAGCACTATGCAACCCACCTGTGGAACAGCAATGTAGCACAACACATTGGAAATGACTGGGCACTATTGTGCAATGTGCAATATAGGGTTTGAAAGAGTGATGTGAAATATAGAATGTGAAATTGAAATACACAACATAAAATGCAGAACCGCAATGCACAATGTAGCAAGCACAACTGCAGTATGTGATTTAAGATGCACATCTGAAATGCACAATATAAGATGGACAACTGGACTGCACCATATATGATACACAACTGAAATACATACAATACATGATGTGCAACTGCAAAACCCACTGCACAATATACAACTGTGACATGCAGATATAAAGCACAGGGGTGCATACTGTGAGCGCAACTCCAGTTCTGCTCTATCATTCTGCAATGCTGACTTTTCAGCACCACAAGTGCAGCATGACTTACACATGCAAACATACCTAACTGGCTGCCAGCCAAAAGGTGCATGCAGGACCGTGGGAATCCATGTGCACCAACCATATCCACATGAAATATGTACACTAATGCCAGGTACGTGCATGTGTAATGCACAGTGTGCATTGCATCCATGTGCAATGGCATACATGCACAACTCTGCTTCCCCATCCTTGAAAAATGTCCTACAGCTTGAATAAGGGAACTTACACATGTGTTAAGACAGCAAGAGACCCATGCCCACTGATCCAACTGGAGCAATCCCATTGAATCAAAGGGATTTACCTTGATGCTGCTTCACAATTCAACAGTTGCTTTGATGGGTATACTCTAGCTGAAACTAATCAGTAGAATACATGCCAATGTGTTTTGGACTGGGGCGTCCATCTCCTTGTCTGGCTTTGAAGTCTCCCCTGCTCTCCTTCTCACAAGTTGCTGTTATCAAAGCCATGAAATCCAGGGTAAATATTTTCATATTGTCATTAATTCAAATTGGATTCCTAAATATATTCAAGAAGCAAAAACATTAAGACGTCGTTCATTGTGTGGCTTTGAGGCTTAACAGAAGAATTAAATCTTCATTATTCTTCTAGGCTTGTAAACTCTGAAGCAGGCATCTCCTGAAAAGTCTGCTGTCAAACTTTTAGATCTGAGCTATTTGGAAGCTCACATGTCACGTTTATCTTAATTAATGTGCAAAGTACTTGAGGTTTTCTGATCTAGCCAATAGGAGTTTTGGGGCAGCTTTGCCAACTTATAGGAGCTCAGACTTCAAGATCAAACCAGTGGGTGATGCAGCAAAGTATTTGGCTTTGGTCAAGCAAGCTGAATGGATTGTGAAATTAAAAAAAAGTGTTAAAAACATTGATAGACCAATGGCATAAAGGGGGGAAAATAGTCACTTGGATTTCAAAGAGAAAAAGATGGAAATCATGATTAAATTTAAAGAGCAAAGATATAAGTCTTTGCTAATTCCATTTTCAAAGGCAGCCATGAGTAAATTTAACCATTTTAATTCTGCTTCAGGAAAGTTGTTGAAAACTGTACAGTTCAGGAGGATTGTTTGTAATATGGAACTTCTTCTCTGCAACATTCATACGTGATATTTTGGCACAGAAAGCAATTATTTTGTGCAGGTAACAGAATTTTCTGCATGGAAAATGATTCTTCTGTGCAGATAATGCTGTTTCCTCTTTTGACAATGATTATTTCCTGCACGGAAATGCTGTCTTCAGTCCCGCAAAGGTGTGGTTTTTTGCATAGAATAAGTCCTGAATAGCAAAGATCATCAGTCCAGTTTTTCCACATCAGCATTTCCCTACACTTGAGAAACATACCTTTTTTATAATTTTGGAGGGATATTTTCAAACATTGGCCATTTCCACACTAGACTGTTATAGTGCTATTATTGCACTTTCAACATCCTATGGAATCCTCAAAGGCACCTCCCTAAACTGCAGACCCCAGGATTTCATAGAATGTTGAAAGTGGAATAATAGCACTATAACAGTCTAGTACGGAAATGGCCATCCTTTCCATCCCTGCTAAAAAGCCTTAAGCCCAGAGGACCTGGCCAAGTTAAATGCTATTAACTACTAGGCTGAGCATTGGTAAAATAACTTCTGATGAGCATCACAGCTGGGGGGCTTGGCTCTCTCTTTGCCCCTCCTCTCCTTCCTTCCAAAGAATGCCTCTGCTTTTCAAATTCCTTTGCCGATTCCCCTGCCTTCTTGCCGAGATCAGTAGGGCACTGCCTATTGATTCCAAAAATAGTCCCTGCCATGACTCAAAGTATCAAGGAGGTAGAATTCAAAGACTGTCAGCATTTCAAAGGTTGCTGCCTTTGACAAGAGCGTCAGAAGAAAGAGGCCTCCCCTTCATTCAGGAAAACAATAGGCAGTGGAGGTCTAGAGAGATGGAGCACCTGGGATGGAGAGATCAAAAATCCAACCCAAACAACATGTCAGGCACAGGGGAAAGATTTGGAAGATATTTCTTCAAGACAAAGCATGGAAGGAAGGCACATTGTATGTTTTCTTTTAAATAAACAAGATGTAAAATGACTCTTTATTTTATTTTATTTTATTTTATTTTTGCCTGTGGCAGTACCAAAAGGGCATCCTACCTGATTGTCCTCTTTTGTTGAGGTATGGGGCAATCATTTGGTGAGATAAAAGCATTGGATCATATGCAGGCCACCATATTTCCAATTTTTATGTGCAGGTGTGGGTGTAAAAGCTGTACATTGAGAAAAATAATGGGAAAAGAACCCCTTTGACATGTGGTATTTCAGGAGAGTTTTGCAGGTGCCCTTTCCACATCCTACCTCTTCTCGGTGCTGGGGTGTGGTGTTTGCGTGAGCAGCCTCTTGTGAGAGGCCCACGCGTCCAGGTTTCTTCAGCTCTGCACAAGCTTCTGGCTTACGCGAGAGCCCTGCCTCTTCCTATCTACTCTTCCTACCACTGAGACAGGAAGCATGACTGGCCTGGCTCCCGAGGCTCTGCACGCAAGGTAAGTGCACACGGGGCCTGGGAGCAATGCACGATCGCGCAGCATTTTCGGCAAAGGTGCGTGATCGTTGCCTGCCAGCCCCTGGAGCCTTGCGCAATTGCGAGGGCGTCATGCAGATTGCTCCTTGCAATCGCGCAAGGCTCCAGGCCCTCTTTCGCATGGCAGATGCTGGGCCCAGGGCTGCCAAGAAAGCAAATGAATGGGTCTGAGGGCAAATGAAGCCTGAACTCTCACTAGAAGTCAAGATGACTAAAGTGAGGCCACAATGACTAAGCTGAGGCTATCATACTTTGGACTTTTCATGAGAAGACAGACTGGAAAAGACTATAATACTGGGTAAAGTGGGAATCAGTAGGAAATGACGAAGACCCCACTGAAAGTGGATAGACTCAATCAAAGGCCATTTCTGCGCTAGCCTATTATAGCGCTATGATTCCACTTGCAACATCCTATGGAATCCTGAGGTTTGCAGTTTCGGGAGGGACCAGCCGGCCCCTCCCGAAACTGCAAACCCCAGGATTCCATGGGATGTTGCAAGTGGAATCATAGCACTATAACAGGCTAGTGCAGAAATGGCCAAGGAGCCACAGCCCTAGATCTGGAAGACCTGAGCTGGGCCATTGTGACTTTCAAATCTCTCCTTCATAGGGTTGCCATATGTTAAAGTCAACTTGCACAACAACATGAAGCATTTTTAAGAAAGGAATTCCCCTTTCCCCACAGCCTAGTGGACCCAGACTATTGACAGGAAAAGAATCAACTCATTTGAAAAGTGGTGCTGGAAGAGGGGTCTACAGATACCGTGAGCTGCCAAAAACACAAAGGAATGGGTCCAAGAGCAAATCAAGCCTGAACTCTCCCAGAAACAAAGATGACTCAACAGAGGCTGTTGTACTTTCAACACATCATGAAACAATGAGAATACTGTTTCCTACTCAGGAAACCTATTTTCTGTAGACAGATTGGGTTTTTGCACAAACAGTAGCACAAAACACAAAACAAAACTTGTTTTTTCATCACAGAATAATTCCTCCATACTTTGAGATGTTCAAGTATGGAGAGAATACCATGAATGAATATCCATTTTCTCCTACAAAGGAGAGAAAATTATGTATCCTTTCATGCAAGGGTAAAATAGTCAAGGATTTGCATCCATATAGGGAAGATGTTCTCTGTATGGGCTGCAGATCTTTTTTTTTTCCTTCTGTGACCGTGAATAGAGGTATGGACACAAGGTGGACAATCAAAATGAGAGCAGGTGATAGCCTTGTTTAAACATTTGAAAAGATGTCATATGAAGATGGGGCGAGCTTGTTTTCTGCTGCTCCAGAGACGATGACACAGACCAATGGCTTCTTCAAACTACAGGAAAAGAGATTCCACCTAAACATTGGGAAGAACTTCCTGATAGTAAGGAGCATTCAACAGTGGAATACGCTGCTGCCTGGGAGTGTGGCGGAGTCTCCTGCTTTGGAGGTTTTTAAACAGAGGCGGGACAGCCATCTGTCAAGAATAGTTTTATTGTGTCTTCCTGCATGGCACAATGCAGTAGGACAGGATGGCCCTTGGGGTCTCTTCCATCTTTAGGATGCTTTGATTCTGTGATTCTGTGAAATATTATAAGTTTAACCATTGTATATGCAATTGTGCAATCTTGGATAGTGCATAATTACTTTTGAGTGTCTTCAGTGTCCCACTTGAGTTGTAGGAGTTGTTGAAGCAGTAGGCATGTGTGCAGCTAGTTCCATAGTGTTTCAGTGATTCAGGGGAATGGCAGTGCAATCCAACCTCTACTTAGGTGTAAACTTACTCTATGGAAACATAGTGTAAGACCTCGGCTACTGATTGGGCTGCCCGATCCTTGTGCTGATGACAAAGCTCCACCACTATTTATGCTATGGATAAGTAATGTAGGACCCTGGCTACTGACTGAGCTACCATTATGGTGATGACCAAGTGGCACAACTGAATGCATACGCAAATGTACACTTGCATGCAAGCACATGTCACTGCACATGTGCACCTCCATTCACAAGAGCACCTCACGAACAATTCTACTTCCAGAACCTTGAAACGAATACAAATGTTTTGCACTGGACAAATCTGTCCAACCCCTTCCATTGCAGAAACTGTGCAGGGTGCAAGACACGCACCAGATTCCAGCCAAGCTGCCTTGGGGATTCCAGAAGCTGTAGTCTCGTGCTGCTTTCCTTTTCCTCCAGAAATTATATTTACTATCATTCGGCAGAAGACAGAGATCAAAGCAGAGGGAACATAGCAAGAGAACACGACACCACCCCAATGAACAGGAACAGCCATCAAATACTTGTCATCTTAATATACATAATTACAAACATTGCCGCCAAACCATGTAAAGACCGCTTTCAGCTCCATTTGTTAATCTCAAAAACCGTAAGTGAGAAAGCCAAAAGGGATTAGTCAAAGGGCCTGTGAGATGTGAAATGGAATGCCCCTCCCATGAAGAAAGGCTAATAATACTCTTCAGCTTAGAAAATAAATAGCTCATAGAGAATGTGACTGAAAGCAAGGCCTTTTTTTAAAAAAATAAAAACCATTTAGGGATCGAACGAGTGGCAAATCTGATTACACACAACCTAGAATTGGTAAAAATTACATAATGGAGTTGAAGGGCCTGTGGCATAGTGGTAATTTATACATGTATTTTATTTGTATCTGACCTTTCTCCCAATATGTTACCCAGGGTGGCTTTCACTACAACTTAAAACAAAATCTGCTGAAAACAATGGGTCGTGCAAAAGCTTAAAAAAGAATCAAATTGTTATATTAAAGCATTCATTTAAAGCAGTTAAAATGACAGTTAAAACTGCTTTGGTCAGACCTCATATGGAATCCTGTGTCCAGTTCTGAGCACCTCATTTCAAGATGGATAAGCTGGAACGTGTCCAGTGAAGGTCAACCAAAATGATGAAGGGTCTGGAAGCTATGCCCTGTAAGGAGCATCTTAGGAAGATGGGTATGTTTAGTCTGCAGAAGAAAAGGTTAAGAGGGGACATGATAGCCATGTTTAAATATTTGAAAGGATGTCATATCGAAGAGGGATCAAGATAATTTTCCACTGCTCGGGCAGGAAAAGGACTAGGGCAAGGAGCAATGGATTCAAACTACAGGAAAAGGATTCCACCTAAACCTCAGGAAAAAACTTCCTGATGGTCAGAGCTGTTCAGCTGTGGAATATGTTGCTGCCTCAAGGGAGTGTGGTGGAGTCTCCTTCTTTGGAGGCTTTTAAACAGAGTCTGGAGTGCTTTGATGTGGGTTCCTGCATGGTAGGGGGTTGGACTGGATGGCCCCTGTGGTCTCTTCCAACTCTACGGTTCTGTGAAAACATGATGATGATGATGATGATGGTGATGATGGTGGTGGTGATAAACATATAACACATTCCAAACAATCTCTAACTGGGCCTACAGAGGCAGAGATTCCTCAACAAGTAATACAACACTGCAAGCTGTTTCATGCTGAGCTAGATCTTTGGTTCATAGAGGACAATAATTTCTCCTCTCATTAGCAGCAACAATCATCCAGGGTTTCAGGCAGGAGCACAGAATCACAGAATCTTAGAGTTAGATTGGATCACAAGGGCCATGTCGTTCAACCCTCTGCAGTGCAGGAATACAGAACTAAAGCTGTGTTGAAAAATGCTCGTCTAACCTCTGGATGAAAACCTCCAAAGGAGGAAACTCCACCAGCTTCCACTTTTGTAGCAACATAGGAGATCCCCAACATTACCTGTTGGTTTTCCATCCAATGTCAAATCCTGCTGAGCTTCCAAAAACATATCAGATCAGATACGTTGGATATGTTTCGCTGCGAGAAGAGAAGGCTGAAAGGCGATATGATGGCCATCTTCAAATATCTGAAGGACTGTTGTATGGAAGATAGAGTGAGTTTGCTTTCTGTTGCTCTGGAGACTAGAACATGAACTGATGGATTCAAATTACAAGGAAGAGGACTCTGTTTTAAACATTAGGAAAAGTTTCCTGAAGGTAACTGCTTACAAAATGCTTTGGAAGATGGAGGACTCTTTCATTGGGGGCTTTTTAGCAGAGATTGAATGGCTACCTCTCAGGAATGCTTGAGTTCTGAATTTCCTGCATGGGATTGGATTAGGTGACCCCTGAGCTCCATTCTAATTTTTCATTCTGTGATTTTATTCCACACATTCATTCAACACACCTATCCTCTGGGAGAGGGAATAAAAAAAAGTAGCATTCATATCCTAAATCGGTCTCAGATGCAATCCCCCACCACCACCACCACGATTCCTTGACGTCATCGCCCAGCCTCCATCTCCCTGGCAGCTCATAACTGTGAGCGATAGCATCTCCTCCAAGGCACTTTACGCTCTTAAAGATAAATTACGCTTATTTCCAATTTTATGGAGGAGAGCGGAAAAGGGATGGATGGGTGGGTGGACTGGGAGGGGGCGTATGATCTGGAGGGAGAGAGATAAATAATCTTCAACTGGAACAATTAACAATCGATTGTGACACAGCCGCAGATAGTCCTGCAATTTGGCCTTATCTCTCATTAATAAAGAGGGAGGCCCGAGAGGGCCCCAAGCGGCAGGAAGCTGTTCCTTGGCTTATGTCACAAATAATCAGCAATTGTTCCATCCCAAGATTATTTATCTCTGGCTCGCTTCTCTGCTCCAAGTTCCTAATAAATAAGAACCGCAGCAATCAGTGACAAACTCAGAGGAATTTCTCTTGTTTAGAATCTGGCCAAGTTTTATGTGCTCCGAAGTGGAGTTATTTAAAGGAAAAGCACCAGCGGAGCTGCCAGTTTGCCTGGTTGGGAGGTTGATTTCCTTTCTTCTGGCTTTGAAAGCTGATTTACCAGGTTTTCATTTGAAGAGGAACTCTCTTTCTTGTGTATCATGCTTTTGTGCAGTAATAACAACAACAACAACAATTTGTTACCCACCTCTTCCCAAAGCTCAAGGTGGGGTACAGAATATGGAACTAAAAAATCATAATTAAAATACACTAAAACATAGATTGATTAATACAAATATGCTATGATTAAAATCTACCATGATTAAAGTACAATTAAAAGTACAGTTAAAAATGCAATCAAAAGTACAATTAAAAACACAATTAAAGACTTAAAACAGCATGCAATACCAAAGATAACGAGAAATTATAACAAGATAAAACTAAAAGCTAAATGCTAATATTAAAACACATCAGGAGCAGCTTAGGGAGCTAGAGATATTTAGCCTGGGGAAGAAAAGGTTAAGAGGGGACATGAAGGCTATGGCCATATCTGCACTACACTGTTATAGTGCTATTATTCCACTTTCAACATCCTGTGGAATTCTGGGATTTGTAGTTTACTGAGGCCAAAGAGCTCTCTGGCTGAGAATTCTAAAGGCCACTCCCTTAACTGCAAACCCCAGGATTCCATCGGATGTTGGAAGTGGAATAATAGCACTATAACAGTCTGGTGTGGAAAGGCCCTAGGATTCCATGGTTCTCTGTTCTGTCCCCTGTAATAAAGATCTGCTAGATCTCTGTGAATGCCAACAACCTTCTGTATACAGAGTTTGGCTTGGAAAGATGACTTTACTAAAGTACATCTCCCAGAATCCCTCAAACACACATGGTCATGGGAGTTGTAATCCAAATATGTAGCATTTACGAGTTCGGCATTTGTGGCACTTAACAAAAAGGGATTTGTCTATCATGTCAGTGTCTTGTATTCTGGGTCCACCACTGCAGCCACCTATAGTAAACATTAATTAATCTACGAAGCAGACAGTAGATAGAAAAAAAATCAAAATGTTCAAAAATTAGTTGAAGGCTATGTTCCTTGTGAACTTGGAAACCGTGATGAGGAGAATCCCCGGCAGATGGAAGTCTTCATAGTTCAGGACTTAGTATACATGCAATTTGCACATGATGTTTTTGCGCATAATATCCATGTTTCCTGCTTTTGAAAAAAATCAAATGAAAATTTTGCACAAAGTCCCCAACTGTACAGAATATAATATTTTGGTGCATCAATATTTGTGGTTTTTGCATAAAAATTCCTTTTTTTTCTGCACAAAAATACCATGTGCAAATATTATTCAGAATATGTTCCAAACTGTGGATAGTCTTCCAAAACCATGCAGTTTTTGAAGAATCTCTTACAGAGGGAAGAAAAATGCTAAACTTAATTGTTTCTTCCGTCAGGAATGAGCTCACTGAAGAATTACATTCCTCTTCTAAATGTGTGTGTGTGTGAGAGAGAGAGAGAGAGAGAAAGAGAGAGAAAGTTGCCTTAAAATTGGCAAAAGAACTGAGGATCAGTTTGAAAGGGTCTCTGTACTCTTCTGCTCCATGGATACGAAAATTAACCACCCTCCCCTCCCACACACAATTTCTTCTAAGAATGGACTGTCCTCCTTTCTCCCTGGCAGAATTCCTGTGTCTCTCCAACATCTATTCAGCATGTAAGGCTTTTCACATCACAGTGTTTAGAGCCCTTTGAAACCTGCCCAGGTTGAATTTCTGCTTCTACATTGACAGTGAAGCTCTCTTTGGTTTCTCCCTATATCCATTCATGTTGCTGAGTTTTATTAGGTTTTCCAGAAAAACTATCAGAAATATCTCTCCTTCAAACAATCCCAAAATCTGAGTTCCTATGAGGTAGTTACTGGAGGGAGGGAGCGAGGGAGGGAGGGAAGGAAGGAAGGAAGAAAGGAAGGAAGGAAGGAAGGAAGGAAGGAAGGAAGGAAGGAAGGAAGGAAGGAAGGAAGGAAGGAAGGAAGGAAGGTTGAAGTATTTCCTCACACCAGTCCACCATCCCCTTGCCAAGCACGTACCCAAGTGAGTTTGATCTGTCTCCAGGAAAGTCTTCTCATAGAATCATAGGGTTGGAAGAGACCCCAGGAGCAATCGAGCCCAACCCCCTGCCATGCAGAAACACCCATCAAAGCATTCCCAACAGATGGCCATCCAGCCTCTGCTTAAAAACCTCCAAAGAAGGAGGCTCCGCCACACTCCCAGGCAGCATATTCTACTGCCGGACAGCTCTGACCATCAGGAAGTTCTCCCTGAGGTTCAGGCAGAATCTCCTTTCCTGCAGCTTGAATCCATTGCTCCTTGTCCTAGTCCCTGGAGCAGCAGAGAACAAGCCCGCTCCCTCCTCAACATGACATCCCTTCAAATATTTAAACATGACTATCATGACCCCTCTTAACCTTCTCTTTTGCAGACTAAACATACCCAGCTTCCTAAGCCATTCCTCATAGGGCATGGCTTCCAGACCCTTCACCATTTTGGTCACCCTCCTCTGGACATGTTCCAGATTGTCGACATCCTTCTCACTTTGAACTACTCTTTCCCCTTCCTTAGGAGTTAAATCTTTTGCTAGTGGGGTGACAGTCAGGAAGGGCATCTAAGGGAGGAAGTTAAGCCTTGGTGAAAGAAGATCTTGGAGAAGTCATCTCTAAATGCCTGAAGAAATGTCATGTAGAAGATGGAGTAAGCTTCTCTTCTGCTGCTCTGGAGACTAGACCACTCACATCTAATGTTCAAGAAAAGAGATTCCATCTCAATGTTAGGACAAACATCTTGAGTATAAAAATTGTTTGACAGGAGAGTGGACTGCCTTGGCAGTTGGACAGCGGAATACACTGCTGCCTCAATGGAGTGTGGTGGAGTCTCCTTCTTTGGAAATTTAAATAGAGACTGGATGGCCCTCTCTCAGGAGTGCATGGCAGAATGGGGTTGGACTGGATGGTCTTTCAGGTCTCTTCCATAAAGACACCATATGGACTCTTCTTCTTTAGATGTCTTTAAATGGAGGATGGACGGCCTTTTCTTGGGAATGCTTTATTCGTGGATTCTTACATGGCATGAGATGGTCCTTGAGGTTATATCTAACTCTAAAATTCCATGAATACTATTTTGAGCAGGATCTAAATGTCAAGGGATCTGGTCTTGGCATGAAGTGGACTGGTCATTAGTAATTGGGGAAACACATTTTAAATTCAGTGGCTGCTGATGGGTCACATAGTGCTCTGGTGAATCCAGTCTGGGGTTTTATTATTGTTGTTAGCTGCCATCAAGTCGACTTTGACTTATGGTGACCCTGTGGATGAGAGATTTCCAAGTCATCCTATCATTAACCACACTGCTCAGGTCTTTCAGATCCAGGAACATGTCTTCCCTGATTGAGTCTATCCATCTGTAGTATGATCTTCCTTTTTGCCCTTCTATCTTACCAAGCATTATTGTCTTTTCTAGTGAGTCAGGTCTTCTCACGATATGGCCAAAGTATGACAGCTTCAGTTTAGTCATCTTGGTTTCTAGGGAGTTTTCATGCTTGATTTAGTCTGGGACCTATTTATTCATCTTTTTAGCAGTGCAAAGTATCCACAGAGCTCTTCTCCAGCACCACATTTCAAAGGAATTGATCCTCTTCTTATCAGATTTCTTCACTGTCCATCTTTCACAGCCATACATAGAAACTGGAAATACAATGGCATTGACAATTCAAACTGATATATCTTTATACTTTATACTTTATACTTGAGGATTTTGATTAGTTCCTTCCTAGCTGCCGTTCCAAGTCCTAGTCTTTGTCTGATTTCTTGACTGTAGTCTCCATTTTGATTAATGACTGAGCCAAGGTATGGAAAATCTTGAACTCAGAGTTTTAGTCTGATCTTTAAAGGAGCTACTCAAGGGCCTGAATCTTATGCCTCAAATCCAGCACCTTGAACAGCTCCTTTAAACTTTAGACTAAAATCCAGAGTGGATCCGCCATCTCACAGCCATGGACGTCACCAACCACAACTGATTTTTCTAGTTTACCTGTGATTATTTCTCTTCCAGTAGTAGAAGCACGGGGAGAGGAGGTGACCAAAGACCAGCCTCACCTGTAGATGGCTGAAGCGAGCTTTGTTATATAATAACATTGCATCATTGCTCTGGGAGAAAGGAGTCTTTTCATGCCTCAGCTGCATTTATCAAGGGATGGCGAGATTCTTCTGAATAAAGCATTATTCAAATGCTCCTAACAATAGTCCTAAGTAAATGAAACAGTGTCTGGTTCAGACAATGGCTGTGAATCTTAATGCTTCACTTAATGCCCTCCATTAAGGAGGGTCTCTATTCATTTTCTCTTCCTTCTTTTGGGGACAGAGAGAAAGAGGATGAGGGGAGGGGAGCTTTCTGGGCCCAGAACCTGATTAGGATGCCAGGTCTCATCTTTGGAACACACAAAACCATTGACCCAAGTTAGCAGTGGGGATAAAATTGTCAAGTGTCCCTTACTGTAAGGGATGCCTCTTATTTGAGGGCCAGAAAACTTGCCCCTTCCAGGGCTGGCAGGTGTATTTTCTTGTAAAGATGGTCCTGTACTTGAGGACTAGAAAGCTCGATCCTTATAAGTCTGTCAGGTGACCCACATTATAAGGGATCTCTCTTATGTGAAGGCTGGAAGGCTTGTTCCTTCTAGGGCTGGCAGGGGTCCCTTATTATGAGAGATGTCCCCTATCTGAGAGTTGGAACACTTTTCCTTTTGTAGAGACTGAACATGATGCCTGCGTCTGTCTGTCTGTGTGTGTGTGTGTAAAAGATTTGGAAAATATATTTAGAAAATATATTTGGAAAAGATACATATATATCTTTGGAATAGAAATACAGACAGATAGATATGTGTGTGAGCCTTTCAACAATACAGAAACATGTTCATTGTGGAATTTAGGAATGTGGAAAATATCTTAATTTTACAGAGAAAAACATGGCTAAGTTAACTGGAATCAAAATCAATATTTTGGGGGGTATTTAGGAAGAGCAAAAACTTGGTAATAGCTATTTCCTGATTGTCAGCTTTGCATATTATGAATTTCAGCTGTCTCTTAGAGCTGTTCTGAAAACCTGGCAACATGAGGTGGGAATCAGGAAGCTTTCAAGGTAGTTTTGATCCATAGCTTCTAGCATTCTTCACCGTTGGCTAAGTTGGCTGAGCCTTTAGGGAGTTGCAGTTCAACAACATCCGGAGCGCCACATTTCTCTCACACATGGCTGAGATCCAGTTACTAATCCCAGGTTATTTGAAAGGTCATTTTCTCCCTTCCAAACTGCCCCATGTTTTGAGATCCTCCAAGGGGGCCTTTCTGTTTGTCCCACCACACTTTCAGGTACATCTGATCGAAGGGACACAGGAGAGAAGACCTTCTCCATGGCTGTTCCTAAGTTCAGGAACTCCCTTCTTAGAAAGACTAGATTGGCACCTCCTCACTATCTTTCTGTAGGCAGCTAAAAACCTTTGTATTCAGCTGGCCTTTGAGAACTGATTAAAAAAAACAGCGGAAACAGGTTTTATATAATGTATTGGACTGTCATTTGTTCTTGTTTAATTGCTTATGCTTTTAACTGATTTTTATCTGATGATGCTTGAATTGATTTCTAACTTTTGCATGCTGTGACTTTTTAACTATGTTTGTTTTATCTGGTCCATGTGTTGGGAAATTCCAGCATTCTCTCTCTCCCCCATCTTGTTGTTAGAACAAATGGGGCAATAGTCAGACAGGGCTCCCTTTGCCTTTTCTGTCTTTTATTGCATGATCATAAATGCCTTTGGTTCTCAGGTGATCAGATCACGTGACCCAGGACTGTGCTTGGGTCATCGGTCTTATAAAAGTTAAGACCCCTCCTCTCTCTCTCTCTCTCTCTGATCTCTTCCTTTGTTCTCATGGCTGCCTTATCTGAACTCTTCGCATGCTTCGAGTCCCATCGAGAAGGATGGTGAGTTAAAAGCCGAAGATTCTCCTATTCACTAGATTAGACAGGTAGCAGGCTCTCAATACAGATGTAAATGAAGAAACCACCAGTAAAGTATTTTAAGCCTTTTATTCAAAGCTACCTGTGTTTGTGTTCATTACATCAGCCAGTCTGAAGCCACAAGTCATTAGACAAGCTTTTAAACGTTTCTTTGTATAACTCTGCTAAATGAAGGCTGAATCCTGACAGTTTTAGTCTCATTTTCCCCAACACCAGGTCACCTTGAGTCCAAACTGGAAAGCAGGCAGGATACGGAGTAGGAAGAAGAGGAGAAGGAAGAGAGATCCATTGAGTGTATAATATTATCTTGCTATTGATGCACTAGATTGTCATTGATTAAATATGGCTACTCCAGTTGAGGTTACCAAGTTCAGAGTGTTCAAAGGAATGCCTCTCAGGAGGAAGAGAGTACCATTCTCTCCCTCTCTCTCTTTCCCTCTCTGTCAGAAACTGTTTACCATACAGTCAGCTTTCCTCATTTGCAGGGTTCACTTTCACTTCCACAATTATTTGTGAGTTTCTCCAACCCCTGCCCCCCTCCCCGCCACCTCCAGTGCTTTCTTTTCTGTAAGCCCTCAATCAGGCTGCTCAGCCATTTAAAGTCCCACCTCCGTTCTTCCTCTTCCAGCCACTGGCTGGCCAGCTAAGGATGGCTTGCAGCCGGATTTCTCAGCACCACAAATCCTCTCCCATTACCCCCGACACACCCAAGGAAAGAGATGGGCGAGAGAAAGGAAGTACAGGGCCACCGTGCCAACTCACCCGCTTTCCCCTTCGTTCCCTGGCCTGGTTTGGACCTTGGGTGCCCATTCTCCCCACTGTGCCTCTCCTCTCTTCCCAGAGATACACACAGAAATATTTTGATACTTGAAGTTTTTCCATTTCTGTAAGGATCCTGCACCCCTACCCCTAGAGAATGTGGAGGGCTGACTGTAATTTCATTTCAGCATCAAGAGATGCTTGCTCCTCAACTCTTGATTCTGAGCCTCTTTTGTATACAGGGGTAAGGGGGGTCAATTGGTAAAGACCAATAAGGGGACATTTAAGGCAAGGCGAAATAGGATGGACACCAAGGCTTAATCTGGAAAATGAGCTAAGCCAGCCTGGAAGTTGTTCTGTTTTTACTAGAACCAGGATCCCACTGAGATCTGATGCACGCATATGTTCCTCTTTATTTTTTTTTAAGAAGAAATTTGTTAAATTTCAGAAAGTCAAAAATAAAAAATAAATTTGAATAACAAACGGTCTTCCATATTACAGCAGTTTTCCCCTCTCCCCACTTCCCTAAATTATTTTTCCCCAGTTGAATCTGCTTCCCCTATTGTGTTTCATCAGTAACATAATTTATCCATATCATTCTCCCGCGTATACCTGATCTTAAAAAATTTAGATTTTTAACCAGAGCATCACCTCTTTCCATTCTCTTTCAAAATTTTGAATCATGTTGTTCTTAAGAGAGCTTGCCAATCTCTCAGTCTCTAGTGTAACTGCGGCCTAGGCCTACCTGGAGATAGCACCCGATATCGTTTTGATATCAAACCATTTGGCTTCCCCGGCCACCCCACTCCATGTGTTTGCGAGGCCACCGGACAAGCACGCAAACAGGCACGGCCGATAATTGCTGGACATTCCATTCTCCACCCAGGCAGGCCAGACACAGCCGGTTTGTCGCTTCAGGGACCTCTCCGGCAAACACCTCATTACATATGCGCGATACTAACAAAGGCCTCCTGCCCCGAGCAGGCTGCTGGACAAAGGTTGTGCTGTCCACTGGTAAGCGCTGTGCATTTGCATACTGGCCACACTATTGTTAATTCGGCTCTGATTCCATCATGCAAAGTTGTGACCTTGCCGAGACATTGTCTCGCACCCAAAACTCATTGTTGTTCCCCGAGTGAGGCATGGCCCACAGTCACAATTCACCCTATAAAAACCCCTGATTCCGAGACCTTCCTCGGATCACTCGACCCGCTCCAGAGTTCCATCCCGCCTTGTTGCCGTTTTGTTTGGCGAGCTCCCCTCAGCTAATCGAGCTGAGCATCTTCTCCATATGCTCGGTTGCCCTCACAAGCTCCAGGACAACGAGACAGGTGCCGTATCACCCATTTCCCTCTGAAAATCCTTATCCTTAATTCAAACTCTAATTTCCTAGTTAGCTGTGTGACTGTGGTGTCTTTAATATTTGTCTGTATCCAATAAAACATCATTTTTATTACTTTAAACCCATCTGGCTGCTTGGCTGACCTGGCTCCATAGACGCTGGGTTGCAAGATCCTGCTAAGTTACCCTGCCTCTCGCTAGCTTAAGTGAGTGCTCCAGCTAATTCTCCCGAAGGTTGTGTTTCATGGTTTGGTTATTTGGGTGTCCCTCCTGGGACCCCCAGTAAACAGGGTAACACTAGCATGTCCATCACCTTTAATTTCCACTCATTTAACTGAATATCTATTTTTCTTTTCCAGCGTTGTGCGTAGGTCAACTGTGCTGCAGTCATCAAATACATTAATATCTCACCATTCTGACCTAATACATTTAATAAGTAAAATTCTAGTATCATCGTGAAATTAACCTTACAGATTTTTTGAATTTCATCATGGATTCCTTTCCAAAATTTTTTTGCTTCAGGACAAGTCCACCACATACAAAAAAAAGTTCCAGCCGTTTCATATGTTCCTCTTTAGAAGCAGTGGGACATTTTAACCTGATGCAGAATGGCTGCATTCACTTCAGAAGTAGGATGCCCGGGGTCCTGCAGAAGGAGAAAGGTAAGCTATCTTTCTCAATAACAAAATAAAGACATTTTTCTAACTCTTTTCCAAATATTTTCCAATATTCTATCCATCCCTGTAGTGCTAAGTCTGCAAGTGGTGATTTGCATGACACAACTTTGATACAAGATGTCTGAATATCTGGGACTCCAACAGTACTGAGTAGGAACACAGCCTCCTCTCTCTTTGTCCAGGGCTCCAATTCCATCATTTGATGTATGTTGAAGTAAAAAGATATTACCACTATATGTTGTATTACTAAAAAATGTACATATTTGTTTTTATTTATTATTTCTTTTTTTGTAAAATTAATAAAATTATTAAAATAAAATAAAATAAAATAAAATAAAATAGGTAATTAAAAAAAAAGAAATAGACTTTCCAAAGTATACATTAAGGATGCATCCCTTTTAAGGTACTGAAGCACCATTATATTTCTTCTACCACACTTTCCAGCACAGCAATAGATGCAGAACTTGGACAATTTACTTTTTTGGACTATGTGTGCAATAATCCCCCAGCCAGCATGGCTGCTTGAAACAGAAAAGCTTTGTCAGGTCATTTAGACTTTGGCTTCTGAACTTCTGGCTCCAGCGCTGTGAAGTTCTTGTTGCTCTCTAATATGCCTAGGAGTTGTGGCTGATGAAAAGGTCAGGCAAAGACAGGAATGCAAAGCTCTGATACTCTAACATGCTTTAACAGGACTGAACACTTGTTAGTGTGCTTCACGGCCATTGCTTCATAGTGAAACCAACAAGTCCTCTTTTCTGCTTTCGCTGCAGCTTTCAATAGCTTCTTGGCATGTTCTTCAGCATACCAAGTACCATTTTTGACACCTGGGGTCCATTTGCACTATACCTTTGAACACCTTTGAATCATAGAGTTGGAAGAGACCACAGGGGCCATAGAGTCCAACCCCGTGAACCCCCCACACACACTATGCAGGAATACACCATCAAAGCATTCCCAACAGATGACCGTCCAGCCTCTGTTTAAAAACCTCCAAAGGACGACACTCCACCACACTCCAAGGCAGCGTGTTCCACTGATGAACTGCTCTTACCATCAGGAAGTTCTTCCTAATGTTTAGATGGAATCTCTTTTTCTGAGCTTTGAAGCCATTGCTCTGTGTTTTAGTCTCTGGAGCAGCAGAAAATAGACTTGCTCCATCCTTCATATGACATCCCTTCAAAAAGTTAAACATAGCTATCACATTGCCTCTTAACCTCTTCTCCAGGCTAAACATACCCAGCTCCCTGGTTTCTAGGCCTTCAATCATTTTGGTCACCCTCTTCTGGACACATTCCAGCTTGTCAATATCTTTCCTGAACTGTGATGCCCAAAACTGGACGCACTATTCCAGGTAGGGTTTGAACAAAGCAGAATAGAGTGGCGCTATCACTTCCATTAACCTAGACACTATACTCCTATTAATGCAGTCCAGAATTGCATTGGCTTTCTTAGCTGCCACATCACACTGCTGACTCATGTTCAGCTTGTGGTCTAGTGGAGTTTCAGTGAAGTTTCAAAAGCTTGATGCATTTTGTACTTTTTTAATTGACACAATAAAGATATCACTTTTTTGTGGATTTTGTTGCAGTTTTTTGCCGCATGGCTAACCTGGCTATCCCTAAATATGTTGTCTGGATTTCAAGATACCAAATTTAGCTGCAACATACCTTTTTGTCCCCAGATGCCCTCTAGGAGGTGGGAGAGTCGTTTACCTTTTTGCTGCCTCTGGGCCCTGGAGAGGCAGTGGCATACCTAGGCTCGGCAGCACCTGGGGCAAGTACGGAAGTTGAGCTCCTAAGCGCTGCTGCTGCCCCTGCCCCCCAAATGGTCCAGGAAGGTAGTGGGTGGGCACAGAAGGGCACGGGGTGGTGGCGGGCAGGTGGAAGGGCACGGGGGGTGGCAGATAGGTGCAGAAGGGCATGGGGATGGCCAGCGGGCATGGGGGGATGGCAGTTTTTGCACACACATCCCAAATGATGCCCAGGGCACACACCTCAGTTGCTCCACCCTAGACCCGCCTCTGTGAAGAGGCCCTTTGGAAAGGAAAGGAAAGGAAAGGAAAGGAAAGGAAAGGAAAGGAAAGGAAAGGAAAGGAAAGGAAAGGAAAGGAAATATCCATAAATGTACTTCCTCTTCATTTCCCTTCCGCCTTCCTTCCTTCCTTCCTTCCTTCCTTCCTTCTTTCTTTCTTTCTTTCTTTCTTTCTTTCTTTCTTTCTTTCTCTCTCTCTCTCTCTCTCTCTCTTTCTTTCTTTCTTTCTTTCTTTCTTTCTTTCTTTCTTTCTTTCTTTCTCTCTCTCTTTCTCTCTCTCTCTCTCTCTTCTTTCTTTCTTTCTTTCTCTCTTTCTTTCTTTTTAAAACAGGCCTCTGTTCAACTTAAAATGTCCCAGAGGGACCACAATGTAGCAAGATGCTATCTGCACAACTCAGCTTCCCTTGCTATTAGCAGACGATGTCCATTGTGCAATGCCAGACTTTCCAGCTCTGCATGCATAGTGTGACTTCTACATGTGCGTGTTCTTAACAGCAAGCCAACCACTATGCAATGATCGTATGACACAGTGCCACTGGTGGATAGTGATACTATGCTGAGATGGTGTAGGAGCTCACCCTTGGAGTGTGTGTACGCAGATTGAACCCTTTTGAATATCAGATGAATTAAAGAGATTGCATACAACCCTTAGAAAGTGGACACACTGAATCCATTTTTATTAAGTGAGAAAGCTGATCTTTATTAAGAGAAATATATCAAGATGGAAAGGCAGGATAGACCTGTTCCAGCTTGCCAGCTAGCCAAAAGACACAAGGACCCACAAAATATCTTCTCTTCCTTGGAAAAACAAATGGAACTTGCAAAGAAGCAGGGAAGGATGGCTTCAGTCCTGCTTAGAAGGAAGGACAGGGTAGGTGGAACAGACAGTCTGGGAAGCTGGAGAGGTCAATGGGGATATAAATCTATTACTATTTCTATCTCTATTATACCTCAATAGGGATATAAATCCCCAATAATTTCATCCTCACATGCAAGGGTGAATAATTGCAGTAACTTTCTCCCTACTGCAGAAGAAAATTAATATTTTAATAGAGAATTACACCTTATTCTTGCATCCCAATGGCTTCTGGAGGATTTTTCTGTGTGGAAAAACATTTTTTCCCCTGCAAAAGTACATTGCCTGTGGGGAAAAAATGTTTCCTGTACAAAAAGTACACTTCTCATGCAGAAAACACTATTCCCTACATAGGACACACATTTTCTGTGTGTTTTTGTGCACCAAACAAACAAAAACAAAGGAACAAGTGTGTTTAGAAAAATTTTCCAGAACACTTTGACATAGTCAAATGCCAGAAGAAAACTGCACAAAAGGCTTGCTGTTCTATTATTCTTCCAAGCTGTCAGGAAGCCCATCTTTTCAACTGAGAATCAAATAATAGGGATGTGTCCATCCCTACTCCTTACCCACGTAAACACATGCATCGTGAGGGTGAGCAGGGCAGCCCCTGCCATCTCCAGCAAAACCAGAGCCCTGGCAGGATCACCAGGTATATCCACTGAGAACATTGAGGAATCCACTTAGGAATCCATAGGAAAGCCAGTACGGTTTAGTGGTCTGATTTTGGACCCAAAAGTTGAGATCTCCCAACAATAAGGACAGATTCCACCATGACTGGAGAGTGAAATTAGGTAGAATTTTGTAAAGGCTAAAGGGGACAGGAGGTAGAACATTCTCCTTCACGTCCTGGGACCTTGGAGGTTCTGTGTGTGAGTGCCTCAGATAACTTATCTTTTCTTTCCTCCAGAAAACAGATTAAAACATTTCTTTTTACCTCTTTCATTTCTAAAACAGCCGCTTACCCCTGGCTTGGTCTCTAGGGGGCATTTATTGATGCATATTATTCTTCTATTTTTTTGTAAAGTATTTTATCTTGAAAACCTGCTAGGTGTGGTTGGAATATTAGACTAGGACTCTGGGAGACCAGGGGATGAAACCCCTCTTCCCAGCCATGGAAACCCCTTGGATGATCTCCAGCAAGTCATGCTCTCATCTCCAGAGGGAGGAAAAGACAAACCCCTCTGGACAAATCTCGCCAAGAAAACCCTGTGAGAAATTCACTCTAGGGTTGCTATAATCAGAAACAACTTTAAGTCACACTGCAACAAGGGTTCCATTAGGGTTTTTTGGGGGGGGGATAATCCAAATAAGTTGCCCATCCAATTGTACTAGTCCCTGTAAGAAGATACTTTATCATGCCGTGCTCTGACTATCTAGCAGCAGGGTTTCAGGAATCCACTTCTTCCATTTCCAAACCATACATCTCCCCACCAGGACCTAAGACCAAATCAAGAGTGTGTCCTGCTATACACATTGAGGCAATGCCATGATTAGATGTTCCATGGTTGCTATGGAGGTCATGAAGTTTGAAACCAGTGGTTTTCAACCTGTGGGTCCCCAGATGTTTGTGGACTTCAGCTCCCAGAAGCCCCAGCCACTATGGTCAATGCTCAGGACTTCTGGGAGCTGAAGTCCAAAAACATCTGGGGACCCACAGGTTGAGAACCACTGTTCTAAACTGTCACAAGGGAGGTGCTCCAGCCTGCAAAGTTCCTCCAAGCCCCCCTCACCTAGCTGGACTGGAGAGACTGTTGGACAGCAGGGTAGTCCACCACACCAACAGCCTCCTTGATCTGCCTTGATGGCACATCATGAGGTACAAACACACTGACCTGCTCCAAGGTGGAGAGGTCTAGTGAGGCAGGTACAAACCTGATGGACTACAGAAATCTGTCCCCTCAGCCCATCCATTTAGAATCTCCAGTCCAAGCTGGTGCTGCACTAATTAAAGATCTCTACTGGTAGAGCTCCAGTCCAGCTCAGAAAAACAGTGGGAGATCCAGGAGCAAATCTGCTGAGCATCCAGATCTGGATTCCAAGGCATGTAAAGCTGGGCTCGATCATTACACCCCGCTTGTCTCCAAAATCTTGGCAACCTATGTTTAAATCAGGATGAGTAGGATTCACCGTGAGCCAGGTTGGTATTACATGGCAATAGCCTGGAAGGCACAGTGAATAGAACAGCCATGTAGGGCCAAGGAGAACTACATGGTACAAAGACCAGTAATCTCTCCATAACCAGTCACCTTTTCTCTACATTGTCCAAAATCCTACATTAAGCTAGCAGTATGTAAAAATCTACACTCGTGTGCTTACATGGTGGTTGCACAGCACCACTCTTCTGCTGAATAACAATGTTGCATGTATCTGCTGATGTTCTTGTTCCCCCTTGTGCAATGGGGAAGGCACAGTGGCCATTCCTGTAATCCCAGTCAATCATGTGATCCATGGAAGTCTTTGATGAATAGTCACACATCATCCCGGCACGCAAGTTCAGCGGTCACACTTGTGGAACCCTGCTCATATGATGAACTGAATATGTTCACTGCTTAATGGTTAAAAAAAAAAGTGTAACCAGATATAGAATCATAAAGTCATAGAACTTAGAGCTGGAAAGAACCACAAGGACCATCTAGTCCAATTGTTTCCATATACTACAACCAACTATGAGATATACAATTTTCAAAAATTGGATTTATTAATGACCAGAGAATACAACCAAGGCCACGCTGATCTGTGTTCAGGGTCATGCTGGCTGGAGATGTGTCCAGAGTCATGAAAGTTCAGATAGGATTATGTGGAAAACTTGACACTGATGAGTTTGAGCTAATCCCTTCACCACTTCAGGCTCTTGGAATTTTTGAATACAATAAAAGAAGAACTGCCCAGATTGATGAGCAATCAGAGACTATCTCTCTGAGATCTTCCCTATACACCCTTCCCTATATATCCTATCTGACCAAACATTAAGAGATAGTCATGAGTCCTATCAATGTTTGGTCACTCCAGAGTTAAACAATCAACCCATTCCAAACCCCTTTGTCAATCCCATGGGAAAGTCACTATGTCTTTGTCAAAGCACCCCTTCAGGATGTGAAATATGGTATAAAAACTCTAGCTTCAACCCCACCCAATCATAGTGTGTAGTATGTGGCAGATAGCACATAGTACATACCACATAGTAGTATGTAGTGCATAGTGCCCCAAACTGTCTTTCCTCTGTGCTATCTCAGATGCTATCTGAGTCCCTCCACTGTGACCCCTTATTCCGGACAGGTAACTATCACCCTTACCACCCAATCTCTCTCTATCCAGTCTTTCTTCCTTGCTTTTTAATAGCCTTGTATGGTTCTTAAGAGTTTCTCGTATGTTAGTCAATTAAAATATTTTGTTTAACTTTTAACTGGACTCTTCCCTACAGTTAGTGCTGGTATACACAGGTGAAAAGATCCAGCTGTTACCCTCCTCTCACAGGCCTCCTTGGAGCTATAATTCCCACAAATTCTAAGGAGATGCTGGCATTATGGGTGGACCCCAATATCCCCACCTCTTAGGGTAACAAAGTTCAATACTCTTGACCACATTTACTGATGCCCTGTAAACGGATGCCCAGTTGTGTATCTCTTCTGTAAAGTGCAATGACCATAACACAGTAAGCAACACCTACAACGATTGCATGGAAAGAATTGGGCCTGCTATAAGCCATCCTTTCTTATCCCTTGTGTATGTGTGTATGCATACGCCCTTGAGTCACCTGTCCCCTTTGGTGACCTCACTGGGTTTTCTTGGGCAAGGAATCCTCAGAGGTGGTTTTGACAGTTCCTTCCTCCGAAATATAGCCTACGGCACCTGGTATTAGTCGGTGATCCTCCATCCAAGTACTAACCAGGGCAGACCATGCTTAGCTTTCAATAATAGATGGAATCTGGTGCCTTTTGAGTATTTAGGCCCTAAACAAAACATTCCCCCTGCCCCCCTCCCAAAATGCCTTCCCTCATTTGCCAAGTTCCCATGTTGTTTTTGCTGTTGTGTGACTTAACGGCAATGCAAAGGCAAATCTGTCACAAGGTTTTCTTGGCAACAGTCATTCACGGGGGGGGGGCATTTGCTTTCCTTTGAGGCTGAGAGAGTGTGACCTGCCCAAGTTCACCCAGTGGGTTCCCATGGCTGAGAAGGGATTTGAACCCTGGTTTTCAGAGTTGTAGTCCAATAGTGTAGAAAGATGTTGCCTAAGGGTTTTATCAGGCAAGGAATGCTCAAAGGTGGTTTTTCCACTTCCTTCCTCTGAAATATAGCCTGCAGCACCTAAGTATTCATTGGCAATCTTCCACCCACATACTAGCTGGGGCTGATCCTGCTTAGCTTCCAAGATCAGGTGAAATCTGATTAGTGTATTTGAGCCCTTCTTCTCCCTTACAGGGATATAAGATTCACAAAGAGGTTGCTTTGAGAGTTCCAACAGTGTACCAAGAAGACAGTTCCATCCACCCTCCCCAAGTAATCAGTGAAACCATCAACACCTTCCCGCTTGCTGCTAAGATACCTTCCATCTGCAGGTGCAGAGTTGCCGATGGCTTATTATAAAACTAAAACACATCCAGGAGACAAATGCAGAATGTTGCCTGCAATCTCTCTGTCTCTGTGTGCCTTTCAGTTCCTTGCTGGGGTGAAAATTGCAGCCTGAGGCCAAAAATGAGGTTAAAGGAGTTGCAGCCAACTTCACCCTAGTGCTCCATCAGTTCATGTCTGCCTCTCCCTCTCTCTCTCTCTCTCTCTCTTCGCTCGCTCACTCTCTCGCTCTCCTTTGCACTGTTGCTCTTGGCTGCTTGTTGTTTCCACATTGACGGTAGTGGTGGTGAATCCACTCTGGTTTATCCCAGCCTTGGAAGAAGCTATCCAAGGTCCTGAATGCTACTTACTGATGACCTTAGTCAAAACAGAATGCAGTTGAAGTTTTTGATTGTAACTTTAAAGTGAACAAGTGTGGTTTCTGTGAACACCTTGGGGCTCTTTGTACCTTTCTGTTTTTGCTCAGTTCAGCTTTCCCTGAGTTTCTAGATACTCAGTGCTTCCAGCTTCTGTTGCTTTGGGCATTATCCACCCTTGGTTCTTCAGGCCCAAGATAGTTTTTCTTCCAGCTAAAAGTCTTTCTGCTGTGGTGTGGTTATTATTATTAAGACCCGGTTCATTGCCCATATTTTCATTGTGAGGCTACAGCTTTTTAGTTTTTTGTGTCTGCTTTGGAGACATTATAAAGAGGATTCTTTGATGGTAGTCATGTCTCCAGTGCCGGGTGCTAGAGTCACATCACTTCTCACAGCTTCTGCAGCCAAAGCCAAAGAGTTTCTTCTCTGTTTTGCAGAGGACTGATGCTTTTCTGTACTTAGGCCAATCTTTCTGGACATCTATGGCCTCTTTGAAACTTAATGTTCAGCTACCAGATCAGCTGTGCTAGCAACATATTGTACAGCTGGCCTTCCACATCTGTGGGTTTGATGTTCACGGATTTGATTATATGTGAGTTTCTCCAACACTTGCCCCTGTACACCAAAGGTGCCCCCTTCCCACATTTTTATATTTGAGGTTTTTCCAATTTTGTGAGGGCCCTACACCCCAGCCCTAGTGAATGTGTTGGGCCAACTGTATTTATTTATTGTATGTGTAGGCTGCCTTTCTCGCAGAGTGATTCCCACGGTGGTATTTAAAGATGTTCCAGTTGCTGGAGAGGAGAGAGAAGAATATGAATTATGATTAGAGATATAGTTCTTCATCAATGTTGTTCATTTTAACAATTTTCTTGCTACTGCAAGAATTGTTTAAAAAAAATTGTGTGATTTTTGAAGATGTGAAGTGACTGTGTCATCTGCTGAGGCCTACAGACAGTGATGTATTTAAGTCTTTTACTCCAGGTCTCAAGTCAAGTCTCAGGTCTTTACCTTCAAGTCTCAAGTCCTTGCAAGATAATTCAAGCCAAGCCTCAAGTCAAGTCTCAAGTCTGGGAGCCAACTTTAACAGAAAAAAAAAAGGAGAGGTGGTGGTAGTGGTGGGGATGAGGATTAAGTTCCAATAACTAGAAAATCAAAGCCCCATCCTGTCACTCCCTTTCCCACCTTGCCTCAGAAATGCTTCAGGCAGACTTTAAAATTCCCTTTAAGGGTTTAAGCTTTAAAGGATGCAGCATACCTATCCTGGTGGCTTCCTCATGAGTAATCAGGATTTGATTTAAACCTCCAAACCCACAGATTCCAGCCTTTCACTTCTCTGTCTTCCAAGCTTCCCTTGCTCTCCTGTGACTCTGGCCAAATTTTAAGCTTCTCCAACCCCATAGATTCCTGCCTTTCACTCCCTCTGCCTTCCAAGCCTCCTTCACAAGTCATTCACTAAAAAAAGACGAGTCTCGAATGGAGTCAATCCATGATTTACTGACAAGTCAGGTCCAAGTCAAGTCATTGAAAGGACTTGAGTCCCACTAGTTTGAGTCAATCAATTTGTCTACATCACTGCCTACAGAGGTCATAGAATGATAGAATTGGAAGACACCCCATATACCTTCCTCCAAGCCAGTTCTGCCACGCAGGAAGACATAGTCAAAGCACTCTCTTTGACAGATGGCCATCCAGCCTCTGTTTAAAACCTCCAAAGAAGGAGACTCCACCATTCTCCCAAGGAATGCATCCACTGTCACACTGCTCTTACCATCAGGAAGATCTTCCTAATATTTCAAAGAAATCTTTTCCCTGTACTTTGAAGCCATTGCTCCATGTACTAGTCTCTGGAGCAGCAGAAAACCAACTTGCCTCATCTGCCCTATAACATCCCTTCAAATCTTTAGACAGGGCAATCATGTCCCAACTTAACCTTCTCTTCTTATGATGAAATATAGCCAGATCCTTAAACCATTCCTCATAGGGCAAAGTTTCCAGGCTTTATATCATGTTGGAGACTTATCTCTGGAGGTCCCAGTAAGTGATGTTATCAATCTGCATCTGAGTATGGGATGTAGAAAATACCAACCTCTTCAGAGATGAAAAACAGAGATATACAGGCAAAAGGTTAACTTATGCCTGCATATGCCATGAACAGAGTCGTGGGAGTCTCAAACTGCAAAGATTCTGGTTAGTCCTGGACTAACACTCCATTTGTCAGGGGTGCTTTGATTGTGTATACCCTTGCATGACAGAATGGGGTTGAACTGAATAGCCCTTGAGGTCTCTTCCCAACCCTATGATTCTAGGATTCTCCTCATCAGGGTTTCCTTACTCCCCAAAAAAAATTTTTTTACTATTTCCCAAATATTTTCAAATATCTTTTCCATTCCTGATGAAGATGTTGATGATGATGTCTTTAAGAGGCACACCATAAGGACAGGTGAAGAAATTGGATGAAAGTGGTCCTTTTTTGTGCCAGAAGCCTACACACATGGCTTTTGGGTGTGCAGGTCCTTTTCAGTAGCCAGGACAACCCTTGGGTTAGAAAATAAACCTTTCAGATATTGAGGGACTGCCTCTCCCATCAGCCTTGGCCATCACGGCTAATGGCAAAGATTTCTAGGAGCTATAGTCCAACAACACTTCAGTGACACCCACTTTCTTCCATGTATGGTAAATAACACCTTGGATTTTATTCTAGAGATGTTAAAAGACCTATCCAGGGTGCTGAAGTTATTCTAGGGATAGATTTGTCCACCTTTTAGGTCATTTCTGCACTACACTCTTACAGCGCAATTATTCTGCTTTCAACATCCTATGGAATCCTGGGGTTTGCAGTTTAGGGAGGGGCCGGCTGACCCCTCCCAAAACTGCAAACCCCAGGATTCCATAGGATGTTGAAAGTGGAATAATCATGCTATAAGAGTGTAGTGTGGAAATGGCCTTAGAGTCTGCAATAAAACCCTGAAGCAGTGTCACCACACCCCTGACACAGAAGCCACCCACTGCCACTCTTTGGAGGGCCACGCTGTATCCACCCCTGACCCTGACCCTTGAGACAATTAAAGTTATAAACCCCTATAACAACTCTGTCCAGGACACCAAAAGACCCTTGTTCTCCTGTATGAACATTCCTGGGCTTGAAGAGACCTGGGGGAGGTCTTTCTTTCAGTCCCATCACCCTCAGAGGCACCTTTGGTGATGATGTGAGAGGCAGGGCCTTCTTGGTGCCTGCTCCCAATCTACGAAATATCCTCCCACTGTTGACCCCCCACCAGCATTTTCAGTTAGGCAAACTTCCAACAGAAGGGTTTTTTAATTAGGCAGGTACTTTTGTAGAAAGTGGTTTATTTAAAACACTTTTAAAGTCGTTTGTTTTTATTAAGGTGTTTTGTTTTTAATTCATCTTTTTTTTTTCATTGTAGAGTATTTCTGGTTCTGGTTGCCTGTTTTTGACTGGAGGGAAGAAAGATGTAAACCAAACAAACACATCCTGCATCTTTCTTTTCCGCAACCCAAGTTTTATTGTCAGGAGTCTGTCATCGTCCATTATAATAATAAACAGATGAGTGTATACATTTCTCTCTCTCCCCCCCCCCCTCTTATTCTTTCTCTGTGTATCTGTGTGTATCTGTGTGTGTGAGTTGGCAGGTCAAGGGAGAGAAAGCCGTTCTGTCCTCTTGCTCTCACATATACAATACCCACCATGTGGTGTGCATCTCTCTAGTTTTACCAGTTGGGAAAAAATGCAGATTTCCTCGATTTATTTCTGACTGCAGAATGCAACATGTAAAATGTGTGTTTCCTCCCCCTCTGTTTAACACCCCAAAGATCACAGTTCAGCATCTGCTGTCCCTTCGTGCTTTGACATTCCAAATCCCAAGGACTGTCATTCATGTGCCACTTCTGCACCTGGGAATGCACAAAAGCGTGATCCATTTTCAGATCAATTATAAAGCCAATCTGGCTGGCCCAATAGCCTGCCCTTTCTCTCTCCTGTTCCAAAAAGTAGTGGGCTTTTCACTGAAAATACAAACCCACTCAGCTTCCTCTTCAATCATCACATAATGAACCTAGAGTGGCTGCTGAGACTCAGTGAACCAGTCTGACACACTGAACTGATCCAGCAACGGATGTGTTCATTTAAAACAGGGATGAGAAAATACCACGTCTCCAGAGGAGGGTAAAAGGCCTGGAAACCACGTTCTATGATGAGTGGCTTAGGGAGCTGGGGATGTTTAGCCTTGAAAAGAGAAGGTTCAGAGGGGACATGATATCCATGTTTAAATATTTGAAGGGATGTCTAATGGAGGACGGAGCAAGCCTATTTTCTGCTGCTCCAGAGACTAGGACACAGAGCAATGGCTAAAAAACTTTAGGAAAAGAGATCCCATTTCAGCTTTAGGAAGAATTTCCTGATAGTAGCTGTGGGCAGGTTTACATAGCGACTACAAAACGCAGCATCCAAACACGAATCAAAGAACACGAAAGACACTGCAGACTGAGCCACCCAGAAAAATCAGCAGTAGCAGAACACGTCATAAACCAACCAGGACACAGAATGCTTTTTGAAAGCACAGAAATTCTGGACCATCCTGACAACTACTATGTCAGGCTACACAGAGAGGCCAGTGAAATCCATAAACACATGGACAATTTCGACAGGAAAGAAGAAACTCAGAAAGTAAACAAGATTTGGCTACCAGTACTGAAGAACACTAAAATCAAAACTCAAAAACATGCCAATGAACCCCACCCAGACTCTGGAGGTCCCTCTACAGGGAACAATACATTGGGTTGCTAATGTACTTAATGCATGGTTATGCACATCCCCTGACTAACGATACAACCCTGGGGGATATCCCATTTAACAATAGGCCAACTGTAACACATGCAAACTGCTCCCTCCCACCCGGGGACTACACAAGTATATATCCTCTGTCTCACTTCCATGCCACCAGATCCTTTGAAGATGCCAGCCACAGACGCAGGCGAAACGTCAGGAGAAAATACTAATCGAACACGCCCTCAAAGCCTGGAAAACCCACAACAAGCTATGGATTCCGGCCGTGAAAGCCTTCAATTTTACAAACTTGAAGGCACACAAGAACAATGCTTTCTGGCAGATACCTGATGTGTGTCACCAAATGCATTCACCCCAAAAGTACTGTTACAGACCTCAATCAGATTGAAGGAGTAGGATGGGAAGATTTCAGAGGTGGGGGCAGGAATTTTTACAGGAAAGACAGCATTTTCTGTTGTGCTATTTTCTGCACCAAAATTTTGTCCTGGATAATTCACACACTGCCAATTGTCTTGAAAAAAACTGCACATTTTTAAAAGAGTTTGTCATGGTGGGAAGAAAGTTGTTAATGTTATTCATTGCTTCCTTTGAGTATAAAATTAGCAAAGAATTACATACCCGGGTTAGAGGAGGTGTGGGCAATGGTGCTGGGGGAGAGGCTAATTTCTGTGGTTCCCCCTGTGGGTCACACTAGTACATCCCTGGTGATGCAGAAGTGACTGGAAATCACTCCGTCCTATTTTCTGAGACCCAGAAGTCACTTCTAGTTTTTTTTATTTTTAACTGCCTTTTCTTCCAGGCTAAAGGGCTGCTTTCTGGTGAAATTTGCTGGGATGTCTTTAGAGTTTGCTTTTAAAGGGGAGCTTGGAGGCCCACGAAAAGAAGGCTTTGGGAAATCTGGGATGGGGGGAATATTTGAAAGCCATAAAAACTGGCCTGTGACCACATGTGCTCCATGCTATGCACTTCCTGGTTTAGCATGTTCGGCTGGGATTTGGGACATTCAGATTCTAATTCTTTCTCCATCATGAGACTCACTGGGTCGACACACGCCCAGTCCTTGCCTCTCTATCATTGTGTAAGCTGTTACCCTATTTACTGGGGGTCCCATGAGGGACTCCAAACATGTTCAAATAGAAGTGGGGAAAATCAGCTCAGAGCACAAGCTGGCAAAACGAGAGGCAGGGCAACGCAGCGGAATCTTTGACCCAATGTCTACGGGGTCAGGTCAGTTAAGCAGTCAGACAGTTTTAAAATAGCAAAATGATGTGTTATTAAGAACAGACAAACACTTAAGACATCACAACCACACAGCTAACTAAGAAACAAGAAATAAGAGTTTTCAGGGGGAAAGGGTGATACGACACCTTTCTCGTAGTCCTGAAGAAGTTGCAGATGGAGAGAAGAAGCTCAGCATGGTTCACTGAGGGGAGCTCGCCGGATAAAGCAGCAGCAAGGTTTGATGGAAGTTCGGAGCGATCTGAGGAAGCTCTCGGAACTGGGGGGTTTTATAGGGAAAGTATGACCATAGGCCAGTCTGGGCTTGGGAGAGAGCAATGAGGTTTGGGTGTGAGACAATGTCTCCGAAAGGTCAGAATTTAGCATGATGGGATTAAGTTCGAATTGACAATGGGATGGCCAGTATGCAGATGCAGCTCGCTTGGGCGGTTATGCATTTAGCTAGTCAAGTTCCCTGCTCGGGGCAGGGGGCTCCTTGTATCGGCGTGCATCTTTAATGAGGTGTTTGTCCAGGGAGGTCTCCTAAAGCAAGATCTGACTGAGTCTGGCCCGCCTAGGTGGAGAAAGGAATGTTCAGCAATTAAGGGCCATGCCTAGCTCTGTGCTTGTTCGGGGGCCTCACAAACACTTGGCCAAGGGTGGCAAAATGAGACCGAATTGTGATATCAAAACGATATCTAATATCTTCCGAAGCCAGGCCAGTTCACGGTGATAACACAGCTACCCAACAGAGTTGTTGTTACAATGATGTGGGGAAAAAAGGGAGGGTATCTGGGATCTGAAAAGAAAAGCTGGAATCTAGATGGTGTCATACACTTTGAAGCAATACCTTCAAACTATAGGAAAAAAGATTCCACCTAAATATTAGAAAGAACTTACTGACAGTGAGAGCAGTTGGACAGTGGAATACACTGCTGCCTCAGTGGATTGTGGTGGAGTGTCCTCTTTCCTTGGAAGTTTTTCTACAGAGGTTTGGTGGCCATCTGTCGGGAATGCTTTAATGATGTCTTCCTGCATGGTGGAATGGGGGTTTGGCTAGGTGGCCCTTGAGGTCTCTTCCAAATCTGTGACTCTATAATTTGATGATTCTAAGGCCCTTTCCGCATCAGGCAATTAGAAGGGGGCAGTGCGTCCTCTCACGGAGGTCGTCTGCACCTTGGAGCAGACTAGGAGCGGACTACTTACCGGAGATCCACACCTCAGTCCGCTCCAAAATGACCCCAAGTCGTCCTCCAGCGTGTTTTTTAAAGACTGCAAAAAACAGGTCTTTATTTTCCTGGAACACACCATTGCGTTCCTGCTCCCTTGTGCAGATTCACAGGCTCGCTCCAATGCAAGCCTGTGACCTGTGGAGGGCGGGCTTTAGGCGTGGCGAGCTTCAGCGGTTGGTTGGAACCCACGACCAACCGGAGGCCACCATTTTGGAAGCTGGAAGCTGCCATTTTGGAAGCTGGACTAGTGCGGATCTACAGACCTCGCACTGCTCCGATTCTCCCTGGACCAAGGAGGAGCCCTGCGGAAGGGCTTCAGGGACAGTCCGTGTTGCTTCGGACCCCAGAAGAAGCGGTAGGTAACGGCACGGAGTGATTCCCTCACCTCGTGTGGAAAGGGCCTAAGTCTCCTTATAGATGCAGTAGTACTTTTTAGGCCATTGTGAAAACAGAGGTGTTCAGTTCTCTGCTGCGTAAGTGGATCTCTGCAAGTGTAACCATTTCACATGGACCTCAGTCCTATTATTAGTGTCAGCTAGAGCAGAGCCATCCAGTCAACTGGATTTACCTAAGTGTTGACTCACCATTCCACAGCTGGTAAAACAGGTCTAGCTCACAGGATTCCAATCGTGCAATTGCACTTTCTTGGATGGTGTATACATATTTGTCACCACCTTCAACGCCCCACTTAATTCACACTGGGATTGCCGAAACAGCCATTGTGCATCCTCTGTTGCACAATGGAGCAACAAGCAAGTATGTTAGCACACACACCATCAGTTGCATAATGCCAGTATTCAGCAGAAAGGTGGTATAATCCAATCCCTCTGTAACTATCTAAACAAGAGCCTTTCTGCACTACCCTGTTATAGTGCTATTATTCCACTTTCAACATCCAGTGGAATTCTGGGGTTTGTCATTTACTGAGGCCAAAGAGCTCCTTGACTGAGAATTCTAAATGCCCCTCCCTAAACTGCAAGTCCCAGAATTCTGTAGGATGTTGAAAGTGGAATAATAGCAGTATAACAGTGTGGTGTGGAAAGGCCCTAAGACTAATATGCAAGCATGATGTAAGATCTTGCATGCCTTCCATTTGTCCCAATTTGACTGAGATAACCCAAATTAATCATCTATTGTTCTCCTTTTTCAGCTGTATTTAAAATGTCCCGGTTCCTCTCTCCTCCTCTCACTTTCTCTCCTTGTCCTCAGCATACTTCAATTGCCGCAAACTGAGTTCAAAGTGCAAAAAGAGTTTGTACTCCAGTAACTCAGCAGGGAGAAGAAGAAAAGAAAGGAGAGAGCAGACTCTTGCTCTTCCCAGGAGGCTCAGGCAAAAGCCAGCTGCAGCAGCCTCTCCTACTTTATCTGTCCTTCCTTATGAATGACTTTAGCCATCTTGATCACACTTTGTGGTTGCTTGAACTCACATGTCCCAGCTTCCATCTGTGAAAAGCTGGAGGGCTTGATCTTGACTATTATGAAAGAAAGGCCATTTCCGCACAAGGCGAGGGAATCACTCCATGCTGATACTCACCGGATCTTCTGGCTCCTCGGTCCAGTCCAGAGTGAATCGGAGCAGTGCGAGGTCTTAGATCTGCACTGCTCCGGCTTCCAAAATGGTGGTTTCCGGTTGGTCATGGGTCCTGACCAACCGCGAAGCTTACCACGCCTAAAGCCCACCCTCCGCAGGTCGCAGGCTCACATTGGTGCGAGCCCGCAAATCTGCACAAGGGAGCAGGAACGCAACGGCTCATTCCAGGAAAATAAAGGCCTTTTTTTTTGCGGTCTTTAAAAAACATGCTGGAGGACCACTTGGGGTCATTTTGGAGCTGACTGAGGTGCAGATCCCCGGTAAGTAGTCCGCTCCTAGTCTGCTCCAAGGTGCAGACAACCTTCATGGAGGACGCACTGCACCATTTTAATTCCCCCATGCAGAAAAGGCCAAAATCTTCCTTTGTAGTAGTAGAAACGATGCAACCTCCCTTCAATTCCCACCAAACCAACTGATCTATCAAAGACCGTGAGGCCCATGGGACACAGGGACAATGGCTTCATACCATGAAGTGGTGGAACTGCAGTCTATGGACACCACATAGTCCCCAGTGTGGTTTTTGTATCCTCAAACTCCCTGAACCAAAAGAAAATTTGAACTTCTAGTGCACAGGGAAATCACCAAAGAAGGTACAAAAACACTCCCAAATGAGGAAATCTAGCTAGCTTCATCCCCTAGAATCACTCAAATCCCTGATCTCTCTCCTAAAGGCCAAAAAAAAAGGGCTGGAAGCAAAACTGGAGATGACTCCACATCACTTTGGGATCACTGAAAAATATACCCATGCATCCCACCACGGCACACAACGGTGAAAATTCCTCTCCTCCCCCCGACAATGTGCCAAACCTGGCGTCTGTTCAGGCTTATTCAGACTTTGTGCTGCTTTTCCAAATAATTGCAAACTGGAAAGAGCTCTTTAATTATGGATCGGAAATGTCATCTCTTGTCTTTTGTTGCTAAAAACTATTTTCTCTGGGCATGGTGAAGCCCTCCTTCTGCAAAATGTAGGTAGGGGGAATGCCTGGCATGATGGAAGAGGATGGCTAGTTCATGCTGCGTGGGATGATCCTGAAGATCCACCCCATTGTTAATGCTTCCTACACCCCTGCAGCTCTGTGCAAGAGACTTTTTTTTCTTTTTTTAAGAGGGAGAAGGCTCTTCTGACAGCTCCCCTGCCTTCCCCTTTTCTCCTGCTTCAGCTCATCCAGCAACTGTGGCACTCTTGCTTAAAAGCAGTTTGAAGAGACGTCTGGTGCCCACCCCCTTCCACCTCCCTTCCCCAGGTGAGAGCTTTTGATGTGATAATTATGCCAAATTCAACTAAAGTCTCTTCCGTTTCCCTGCCTCAGTTCTCTTTCCGCGCCAAGAAAATAGATTGCTTTCCCTCCCCTGACAGAATTTGCCCACCTCTCTCTTGGGAATCCCAAGTCCAGATGGAAATTGCAGCAAACTTCCTTGCCCATCTCTTGTTGGTCAATACGTCTTTGCACGCAGCATGCATTTGCAATCCTGAGCTACGCACATTTATATTAAGCTTGCCGAGTGTCCCTTATTGTAAGGGTTGTCTTTTATTTGAGGGCCAGAAAGCCTGCGCCTTCTAGGACAGGCAGATGTCGCTTGTTATAAGGGATGTCCCCTAGTTGAGGTCCAGAAAGTTTGTCCCTTGTAGGGCTGAGAGGTGACCACCATTACAAGAGATGTCATTTATTTGAGGGATGGAAACGAAGTCCCTCCAAGACAAGCAAGTGTTCCTTATATGAGGGATGTCCCCTGTCTCAGGGTTGGAACTCTTTTCCTTTTGCATAGACCTACAAGGTGACCCCAAAATCCATATTTTGGAGTGTGGACCCTTCCTAGAGACTGAAATGTGGTCATCATTTAATTTATGAATGTGGACAACATGTTGATTTTGCAGAGAAACACGTGGCTAGGCTAACTGACATTAATACTTTTCTTCGGTATTTTGGCAGAACACAAATTACTGAAGGTGTCAGGATGCATTGTTCCCATCCTATGTATGCACCAGTATATGTAAAAGTACAGCTACATTAGATCAAGTAGGACAGGGCTTTCTTCGCACTATTATGCATCCATTGCTAATTGCTACCTGTAACTATGTATCCCGTTGTAACTTTTAAGTATCTCTAGACTCCAAATGGACAGTTGCTGTATGTTCAATGTCACCTTGTCTTCATCTGACAAAGAGGCTAGTGAGCTTCAAAAGTTAGTGTAATTTGTTGTTTGTTTGTGCCTTCTGGCTGGTTATCATTGCATATTTTGGATTTTGTACAATATTTCTCCCTTTGTATTTCTTCAACCTCTAAGACATCTAACCTTGCATTTTCCCTTATACCCATTGGTGGTTCCAGTTTAAGTAAGGCAGTGAATCTACCCTTGTTTTTAGTCTGAAATGGAATGGGGCCATCTAAGGCGCTGAGCCTGTTTTTGGAGATAGGTTTTAGCATCTTAGGTAGATCCTCCAAAGTCAGACTAAAATTCAGAACAAATTCACCATATAGCTGCCATTGGAGCCTCCAGCTGTCCTTGATCATATTAAGTGAAACATTTGGTTCATCTGGTTCAGTGTTGTCTACATTGGGTTAAGCAAAATGTGGCCTATGGACCCAGGTACACCCTCCAAGGACCACTTTAGTGATTCCATGAGACTTGAGGTGGAGGGGCAATTCTGCTACACCCCCTCCAGCCATTTTAGGCCCAGAAAAGAGCTTTTTAAAAAACAGGAAGTGAACTGGAAAAGACTGTTGTAAAAAGACCTCTCTGGGCTTAAAATGGCCCCCAAGAGGTCGTAAAGTTAGCAAAAGGGCCCCCACAGCCTCTAAAATACATTCAGGGCATTTGGAGGACAAAAAATGATTGGGAAGTGGGCTGCTTCTCTCTAAGATCTCCATAATCTTCAACCATCCCAGTTTAGTAGAGACAGTTCCAATTAATCATTTTTCTCTCCACTTTCGTGGCTGCTTTTCAAATGTCCCAGTTTCTCTTTTTATTCCTCTCACTGTCTCCTCCACTTGCTTCCATTGCTGCAGGCTGAATTCAAAGTACAGAGGTAGTTTGCACCCAGTTAACTCACAAGGAACGATATGGGAGGAGCGAATGGAATCCTGCCCTTCCCGGGGGACTCAGGCAAAAACAAACTGCTGTAGCCTCTCCGGGTTTGTGTGTTCTCTCCCCTCAATAACTTTTTGCTGTCTTGATCAAAGTCTGATGTTGTTTGGCCACATGTGTCCTGCTTTTCATCTGTCAAGCACTGGAGGGTGTGCTTGTGGGAATGGGTCTCCTGGGAGAGCAAGCAGCCTCTTGACCCCTGACATTTGCCCACATCTGGTCTATACTGAAAGACAGAGAATCTTGCAGGTTTCGGAACCAAGCTCTGGAGATACTGTAGACAAGTGCTATTGAAGCCACTCCAGCCCTGGAGAGTTTCCAGGAAAGAAAGAAGCCATTGTAGTCATAGAATCATAAGACTATTTCTGCCTACACTGTTATAGTGCTAATATTCCACTTTCAACATCCTGTGGAATCCTTCGGTTTGCAGTTTTGGGAGGGGCCACTAGAATTCCCAGCCAGAGAGCTCTTTGGCCTCAGGAAACTACAAACTCCAAAATTCCACAGGATGTGAAATAATAGCACTATAACAGTATAGTGTGGAAATGACCATAGAATCATATGGCTGGAATAGAGTCCAGCCCCTTGCCATGCAGGAACAATGGGCACAAGACAGTGCTGGTTGCTGGAATATCATGGAAAAGAAAATTATTATCAGTCCCCCACATCATACAGCCTGACAGCAGCACTGGAGACTGTACTTGGAACCTTATGCAGGAAAATATGTGTCATGCCACTGAAGCAGATTGTCATGAAGTTCAAAAGAACTGATTTGCAGAAAGAAAAAGCACTCTGGTCATGCCCAGAGACATACAGAGAAGAAGAGACACTGCCTGCTCTTCTCTGTTTGTTGCTGGTCTCCTCTTATCTCTTTTGCTCTTCCCTGTCCCAGTTTGGATCTAGAAAGTCAAACCAGGTTGTCTCTCCCAGTTTTCTCTCCTTGCAGCATGTTTTCAGCAAGCAAAACCCCATGTGATGAGTTTGTTCTCATGTGGCAAGTGTATCTAGTGACCTTGCCAAAATCCGTAATTACTTGGTTCGCACTACACATTCGTTCAGCTTGAAATGCTCAGCTGTGTTCTGAACCTACTGCCATCTCCTTCCAAAGTTCATCTCTGTTATGGAGTGTGTAAAACATTATTTGGAGCACATGCAGTCAGAGTTCAAACAAATACTCACAAAACCTGTTTGGCCAAGACCCTACATCATTCCTGTATGGTGTAAACCTAGGCAATGTTTTTTAAAAATAATTAATTTCGTTCCTTCTGTAATCACGATTGTAGGACTGTTATCCAGACACAGGGTGAAGAGAGCAATATAATCAAAGCCACATATTGTCTCCAGGCCTGAGCGTGGTTTTAATACCACATGTCCTCCCTCCAAAGGCTAATTTGCTTTCATAATTTGGGATAAATGTAAATTACTTCACTTAGGCCATTTCCGCACTGGACTATTATAGTGCGATGATGCCACTTTCAACCTCCTATGGAATCCTGGGGTTTGCAGTTTAGGGAGAGGCTGACTTTTCCACTAAGCAAACTTCTGGGGAAACTTCTGCCTCAGATTCAGAATCCTCCTCCTCACTGTCAGGGTCTCCAAGGCAGGGCATGACAACTAGAACATGAGCCAATGGATTCAAACTACAAGGGAAAAAAAAGATTTTATCTAAACATTGAGAAGGGCTTCTTAATCGCAAGAGCTGTTCAACAGTGGAATAGATTGCCTTAGAGGGTAATGGTGGACTCCGTTTGGAGGTTTTTAAAGAGGTGCCAGATGGCCATCTCTCAGGAATGTTTTAATTGGGTATTCCTATATGGTAAACGACTTGGAATTTTCTCATTCATAGGGTCACCAAAAGTCAAAGCTGACATGACAACAGTTAACAACAACAAGGTGACTTGACTAGATGTCACTTGCTGTGATTTCCAACTCTATGATTCTACGATTTTATGATTCCTAGCTTGTGCCCACTGAGCAATACTGCCATAAGGCCTTCCATTTGTTTTTGCATGCAGGTCATGGTCAGCCACTGTTTCTCTTTCCAGCATTTAAAACAAATACACAAATGCAGTTGTAAACAATTCCAAGAAAGGAAATAATTATCACATAATTATCTGTTTGGATACAGAAGATTGTGTTTTTTGTTGCTTTTTTTTTTTTTTTTTTTTTTGCAAACACAAATAGAGAGTGTTTGCAAAACCATCCCATTCCTGCCTCTTTGCTTTAATCCTAACATAATTTGTTCATTTAGCCGTACTTGCAAAGCCCCACATTTTCATAATCCATTCTTTTTATGTCAGTGACTCTGCTGTTTTGCATGCAACGTCTCGGAGCAGATATCGTGGAAGAGGCAAAAATTGGGGTGGTTAGCAACTGATTTATAGCAGAGATTGGATTCTTCACTGAGCGTTGACTGGAGATCTAGTACTCCCACCTGAGTGAGGACATAGGCAAAAGGTTTTACTGACTGCAATGCTCTTTCTCTCTCTCTATCCCAGAGCACGTGGCGGCAGAGCTTCTGCTGGGCATTTGGGCTTTTCACCATGACTTGGCTGTCATGCAGGAGGAAACAGCTGAAGGAAATTAGAGGAAGATTTTGCCAGATTCTCTTGCAGTTCACACTGGGACAAAAAAGTCTAAGGTCTCTTTCACACTGCACAGTGTTGCCATTTTAATTGTCATGGTGTCATCCTCTGGAATCCTGGAATGTGTAGTTTTGGTGAAGGGCTTACTATTCTCTGCCAGAGGGCTATAGTGTCTCCCCAAACTATCAATCCCACAATACGAACAGACGAATTTGTCCAGAGGAGGGTGACCAAAATGATAAAAGGCCTGGAAACCATGAAGCCCTATGAAGAGTGGCTTACAGAGCTGGGTGTGTTTAGTCTGGAGAAGAGAAGGTTGGGAGGTAATATGATAGCTAGGTTTAAATATTTTGAAGAATGTCATATGGAAGTTGGAGCAAGCTGATTTTCTGCTGCTTGAGAGACTAGGACACAGAGCAATGGCTTCAAACTACAGGAAAAGAAATTCCATCTAAACATTAGGAAGAACTTTCTTACTGCAACAGCACTTTGACAGTAGAATACATTTTTTCAATGAAGTATGGTGGAGTCATCATCTTTGGAGGTTTTAAAGCAGAGGTTGGATGGCCATCTGTCAAGAGTGCTTAGATTGTGTTGGACTGGAGGTTGAGGTTGGACTGGATGGCCTTTGGGGTCTCTCCCAGCTCTACGATTCTATAATTCTAGGAGGAGGTGGGGACAGCAGAGGAGATAATACCTGGTCCTGAAGCTTTTAAACAAAATGAGGAATATACATGCAATATAAACCGAGAAGACAATGGAATAGTCTACTCCAAAAGTGAGGAGGACTCTCTTTCATTGGAGGCTTTTAAGGAGATTTTGGATGAGCACATCTCAAAGGTGCTTTGGCTGTGAATTTCTGCATGGCAGAATGGGTTGGGCTGGATGGCCCTTTGGATTCCTTCCAGCTATAATTCTGATTACATAAACTGATAGGTAAACCAGGCATTCATTTATACAACCTCATGTCAAACATAGGCAAGTAATTAAAATGATATTAAAGATGGGCAGAATTTGGGGAAAGACCTTTTGTCCATGCCTCATGCTCCAGTGGCCACACTGCATAGAGGATTCTGGAAACTGTAGCCCAAAGATGTAACATCTCCAAGTGCTGATTGGTTCCAGTCCTGCTCTCCAAAACAACAAATCTGAAACACTGTCACCCAAAGTATTATTTTACCCATCTTGTTCTGACAAATGGATTTTGGGATATGGACATGCTGGCTGGGGGACGGTGAGAGCTGCCCCCTCAAAAAGTAACTTCCCCAAGTTTAGATGCTTTAGGGTCAGTAGAGCAACATCTTGCAAATGAGATTGCAATTCATCAAGAATATCTATACACACAAACCCATCTTCCCTATGATGATTTTCTCAAATCTCAAGGATCAACACGGCCAGATTCTGGAAAGCGGACGCTGGCGGCTATGAACACTGGGACGAAATAGAGCCTTGTTGACCTCAGCACCCATCTGGAAAATATTGAGCACAGCCAGAGAGAAAGCAAGCCATCAATCCAGTCCTGAAAACATAATGCTGAGGGCTTGAAAAGCTTTGCCCCCAATCCGTTCTCTCTCTTTCTCTCTTACAAATCTAGTTTGCAGCTTCATGGCTGACCCCTGGTTCAATACATTTGTGCGAACATCTCTTCTTTTGGCCCTGTGCTCCCTCAAGCATGGCAGAACAAAGCCAAACTGTATGACAGCAGAGAAGAGTGTGAAGAGGGAGAGAGCTAACTGGGATCCTTGCTTTGATCAGCCAAGACATAAGATGACCACAGCCTCAATAGAGCACTGGCTCCGCTCTGGTTTTAAGCCTGAACTCTAAAGGAGATGGGCAGGGTCCTGAATCCTGTCCTTAAATAGGATTTGCCATCTTGGATGTTTCTTTTAATGTCTGGAATGAACTCTTGAATTGGGAGCCACCAGACACTACAAATTCGTGTGCCTAGTCAGATGGAGTCCTGCAATGGAAACTCAAAGGCTTGCGTAAGACTCTCCCTTCCAAGCCAGTGACTGCCCAGAGATGCCCATGCATTTTGGGTGTGGCTCAGCAGGGCAACATGGGGGATGAATTTCACTCCTACCAACTCCCTGCCAAAATAGTTGAGTGTCTGGGTCGTACACACAGAGACAGAAAAAGAGAAGTGGGGGAAGGGGAGAGAGAAATTAAATGATTTCTTGGATAGGAATTTCCGTCTAGAGCAGTGGTTCTCAACCTGTGGGTCCCCAGATGTTTGTGAACTTCAGCTCCCAGAAGCCCTGAGCATTGACCATAGTGGCTGGGCCTTCTGGGGGCTGAAGTCCACGAACATCTGGGGACCCACAGGTTGAGAACCACTGGTCTAGAGGTATAGCAACTCAGTCAATAGGAGTATGGCGTGTAGGTCGAGGGAAGTAATAGTACCACTCTATTCTGCTCTGGTCAGAGCCCATCTGTAATACTGACAAGCAGGAATGTATCCAAAGAAGGGTGACCAATATGGTAGAAGGCCTGGAACCCATGATGCCCTGTGAGGAGAGTCTTAGGGAGGTGGGTATGTTTACCCTAGGGAAGAGAAGGTAAAGACATGACATGACAGCTGTGAAGGGATGTCATGTGGGAGATAGAACAAGCTTGTTTTCTGCTGCTTTGACCATGTCTTCCTACATGGCAGAATGAGGTTGGACTGGATGGCCCTTGGAGTCTCTTCCAACTTGATGATTCTATGATTCTATTAAAGTTGCTTGATTGGGAGTTACAATCATGGCAATGGTGTCATATTGTGTCTAACTAGCAGCTCTCAGACAGTGGAGTGGGGAGGGAAATCTTTGAAATTCTTTGTTCCTGCCTTTGGGAACAAAATAAGCAAAGATTCATGGGCATGTTTCTATACTGTGGTCTACACTATGGAAATCTGCACACATTTTAGTACATAACAGAGGCACTAAGGAACCTTCTTAGTGAATTGCAAAGAAGTAGATCAGGGCACCAGCAAGGGTGTCCCAAAGTGCTAGAGCAATAGCACTCTCTAGCCCATGTGTTTGGTGTGCGTTGGTCCTTTTGGGCATCAGTCTTGTTGCCCATCAGCCACTTTCTTGTCTCCCCTCCATAGCAATGTCAGAGGAGTCCCTTGCTGAATACAGACATTGTGAAACTGCTCAGCTCTGCTTCCTGCAGACACAAGTCCCTTATTGAATTCTGGCCTGCATCCCTTGGATACAAACAGAGTCCCTGAGCTATGTCAATGGTAGTGCTAGGAAAAAAAGAGACAGAGAGAGAGAGATTGAGTGTACAGACAAGGGGGAATTTGAACACAGCCCTTCCATCTCTGAGGCTAACACATATTGGCTCTGAATGAATTATCCCAGCCTCCACGGAGCTCCATTTTCCTTTGATCTCCTCTCCACCTGAAGCCGCCTTCTCCTCTGACTCAAAGTGGCCAAGGCAGCCAGCCCTCTTATTCCCAGCCGTCACTTATCTTCATTACTTTTCCTTCCCTTGATTTTTCTCCCCCTACCTCTCTCCCGTTTTGATTAAATCCTTCTGGTGTTTCTCACGATCCTTACTAGTTTTATTTTTCCTTCTTCTTCCTTCCTCCCCCTCTTTAAAGGGAAAAAAAATTCTTTTTCAAAGGAAATAGTTCTCTGTCACTGGAGGAGTTTTCATCACCTCTTCTGTCCTCCACAGCTCTCCAAGCCGTTCCTAAATAGATTAATAAACCACAAGGCCGGGGCTGGCCCTTGGGGCGTGACTCTCTTAACCCCCTTCCATGTTGAGGTGCCCCCAAGCACTGACATTCTTTGTTCCCCTGAACGTGAACCGTTTTTGATCCACGATAGGATGCTGCCCCTTACTCCCATCCACATTTGTTTTCCTTCCCGGTCCCTTGCAAAGAACCTTGTCCAAATATCTTTGGAAAAACACAAGTAAATTGTGCCCAGGAGTGTGTTTGAATTTCTTATGTCCATTAACTCTTTTATGGGCGTTTTGTCCAATGCAAAAGACACCCCCACTTTCGTTGGCATTCAGGGTCAGTGTGATACATGTGGGCCTCTATACTGAGTTATATTTTGGGGTTACTTCACCCCCTCCAAATCCAAACATGATAAACAGATTCTTGTTGGTATCTTGTGCATGTGTATGTTCCCCCATGGAACCCAGTGGGACATTTGGGTCTGTTTTAAAACATCCACACGCAGTTGAAACTTGCAAAAGCTGAGCTGCATATGTGGGAGCATTGAACATGCAGTTGTAGTTTGGATCATGTGTTGGTCTGCGCACTCAGCTACACATTTAATTGTGCATATGCTTGTATTTTCAGTCACTCATTCACTCGTGCATTCCATTGTGTAACATACTATTTAACAACTGGGGTGTGCAACCTGATTAATGTGTAATTCTGCTTCTGGAGATTTCCACTATGCAGCCCCTTTGCTGTTTGGTTTTTCATCAGCCACCAACTGCGCACACAAACCACTTGCCCACACTCCTCTTTTTTCCCCCAGTGATTGAGGAAAGTGGCATTATGGCCAAAAGTTAACAGTTGTCCAGTGTCATAGAAAAGGTTAATATGTATATACGCTTGCATACAGGTGTTATCATTTATCTCTTGCCTCTCAGCCTACCAGGGCCCCCGAAGCAATGTACAATGGAGATACACACACACACACACACACACACGTTAAAAACATTAAATGCACAAGTAAAAATCTTCACCTTCTGAAAAATAGTTTTAAAAACACAGATGGTCAAAAAAGAGAGAAGCCATTCCCTTGGTTTTGAGGATAGAAGGCCATGCAAACAATGCAGTATTAGCTGCTTTGTCAGAAACTCAAAAAGGATTGAACAAGGGGACAGGGATGCATAGATGAATGGACAGACGGACAGATTAGAGGTGCCAATACAGAGAAGGCCCTGTTGTATGTACCACCAATCTAGTCAAGATTTATTTGGAGGGCAACTGCATTCTGAAGAGAAATGCAGCATAATAAAGGAAAGCCAGAGAGAATATTGCACCTGTTCAGGTGGCAGGGACCACAGCACAGAGCAATGATATGGCTGAAAGGAGTAGAACGAAAGACTGACTGGCCAGTTCTGCACTACACTTTTGTAGTGCTATTATTCCACTTTGAACATTCTGTGGAATTCTGGGGTTTGTAGTTTCTTGAGGCCAAAGAGCTCTCTGGCTGAGAACTCTACACAACATCATCATTCACTCATACTCTGGTCACTGGCAAAATGGACCCCGTTTCTCCATGCGTTTGGTACCTGGTAAAGTAGGATTGGAGCAGGAGAGTTGCGATGGTGGCTATAGTGTGAAAATCAGGACTAAGTAGCAATCATGAACAGCCACCTAGATTTATTCATCAGTTACTATTCCATATGCGCAATGGCTTTGTACTCATGATTTTAACACTATCGCCATGATCATAGGCCATTTCCACACTAGACTGTTATAGCACGATTATTCCACTTGCAACATCCTATGGAATCCTGGGGTTTGCAGTTTCGGGAGGGGCCAGCTGCAAACCCCAGGATTCCATAGGATGTTGCAAGTGGAATAACCGTGCTATAACAGCCTAGTGCAGAAATGGCCATAGTCGACCACAACCTACCCCACCTGAATGAGAAGAAAGAGATCTTTTCTACTGTCAATCAAGCAGAGCATGTTTGAATGACATTTTCGTCAGATTTGGAGGGGGGTGGAAACATGCCAGATGTTCCTTAGTGAAGTATACTTAGCTAAATAGCTGATACAGAGGCCCTTTCCATGCCACCCTCCCAGTTTGCCATGGTGACAGGCGAAGGAGGGGACTGCAACGACGCTTCTGCATGACATCATTGTGATCCCATCCTTCTCCCATCCCAAGGCTGTGCAATCACAGGTTAAATCATTGACAGGTTTTCCCTGTCAATGACCCACAATCACACCACCATTGTGGATTTACCAGTCCTGCAGCAGCCCGGGCTGTGCTTCCTGCCCCAATGCAGCCTGGGAAGATACTCAGCTCTGCTGTGGAAGGAAGAGGCACAGTCATCACGCTCTCTTCTGCAGGGAGCCAGCCGGTGCAGAGGGGAGCGCTCCTGCCGTACTCCCCTCCCGGCACAGCCGATTCTGGGATCCCCACTGGACGCTGCAGGGTGCAGAAAGGGCCAGAATCCCAGCCATAATCTTTATACATGAGTGCCTTTAAGAACACTGCAATAGTGCAGTTAGCGTTCAGACACATGGCATCTGTGGTAGCAGCAGAGGTTCAAGGGTAATTGTAATTTTGGGGCCATAACAGTAGGACAAGAAGAGATTCTCACACTTGGAGGCAGTATCAGGACCCACGGAGGTCCCCATGCTGCACTGCACAATTCTTCTGTTGAATAGAATCATAGAATTGGAAGAGACTCCAGGGGCCATCCAGTCCAACCCCCTGCTATGCAGGAACACCCATCAAAGCATTCCCAACAGATGGCCATCCAGCCTCTGCTTAAAAACCTCCAAAGAAGGAGACTCCACCACACTCCCAGACAGCATACTCCACTGCCGGACAGCTCTGATTGTCAGGAAGTTCTTCCTGAGTTTCAGGTGGAATCTCCTTTCCTGCAGCTTGAATCCATTGCTCCTTGTCCTGGTCTCTGGAGCAGCAGAAAACAAACCCACTCCCTCCTCGACTTCAAATATTTAAACATGGCTATCATGTCCCCTCTTAACCTTCTCTTCTGCAGACTAAACATCCCCAGCTCCCTAAGCCTCTCCTCATAGGGCATGGTTTCCAGACCCTTCACCATTTTGGTCACCCACCTCTGGACATGTTCCAGCTTGTCGACATCCTTCTCGTATTGAGGTGTTACCGCAGTTTTCTAGCTTCATTCGGCGAGCCTTCCCCTCAGCTCCTCGTGCTGAGAACTCCACTCCAACGGACCTTTTCCTTCAGATTTTCCGGGCTTCAGGACAGGTGCAGTATTTCCCAAACCAAACCTCCTCTCAAAATCCCTCTATCCAACTCCTACCTTTATTTCTATAGCTCTCTGTGTGAGTGTGTTGCATACATGTGTTTGGCTGTATATCAATAAAAACAATTATTATTATTTACTTCTGTTTGCTCTTTGACTTGGCCTGACCCCGTAGATGCTGGGTAAAAGATCTCACTACGTTGCCCTGCCTCTCATAGTGCTAGCTTGTGCTCTCTGCTAATTCCCAACTTTGCAACTGGAGCGCACTTAGGTGTCCCTCACGGGACCCCCAGAAATCAGGGGAACAGAGGTACCCAACATTGTACAACTGATTTGTACAACCAACTGTACAATTTTCTGATTAGCAAATTGATTAAATGTGGCATAAATGGAAACACCATCAGATGGTTCTATAATTGGCTGGAAGACCATGTTCAAAGAGTCATCTGTTGCTGTTCTTCACACCAGAGGGAAGCTTCTAGCCAAGTGTCACAGGGTTCTGTCCTGGAGCTGTCAGTCTTCAACATTTTTATCAGTGACTTAGATGATGGGGTGGAGGGAATACTTATCAAGTTTGTGGATATAAAAAAAAGTGGGAGCGATAGATAGTGTACTTCATTCTGGGTTCTCTATGGCCAACTATAACTGAATATCGCAAACACAACTGCACTTTAGATCCGTGTGTGTGTGTGTGTGTCCCTAGCAACAATATAAATTAAATATTAAACTTGACAAACATAGACTTCCATGCGTCTTATTTTTTTAATAATGTTTAAAGGAAGGAAGGAAGGAAGGAAGGAAGGAAGGAAGGAAGGAAGGAAGGAAGGAAGGAAGGAAGGAAGGAAGGGAAAAGAAAAAAGAAAGAAAAGTAAGATGTAAAAAGAAATAAAGATGAAAAGAAAAGTAGCTTCCAACTTTCTTTCCGATGGTTATATATACATATAATATAATCATACCTCTCTCTCTAAAACTACATTGTTTACTTCTTCCAAAAACCAAATCATACTAATTGTCAAAAACAACAAGTTGCCAAATTTTTTCTGCAAAAAAATTTCTCAGGGCTTTCCAATCTTTTTCCACACATCTTATCAGGTCCCCACGTAGGACTTGATTCTTCTACCTGTTCTGCTTAGTGTTTCCACAACATTTGGTGAAACCTGAAAGCCCTGAATCAATAACATAAAACACAAGCAAATGCAATCTAGAAATTACTCTACAAAGAATACACCCTTTTGTTCCTTCCTAAATGCACAGCTGAAAATCTTGCTGTTTCATTCAAAGTGAAAAGGGCCTGACCCGTAGTCCTAGCATCTGCAGCTCCTCGCCACCTCTAACTCTCCCTCTCTTTCTGAACTCAACCAGCAAGCACAGCCCCTTCCTTGGGGTTTCCCCACACACTGGGCCAGACCAACACTCATAGGAGTTACACTAGAGCATGGAAAACAGGAACAGAACTCAAAAGGACCTTGATAACATAGAAAATTGGGCTGAAACAAACAGGCTGAAGTTCAACAAAGATGCAAAATTCTACATTTAAGCCACAAAACCCTAACACATAGGTTTAGGATGGGAGGTACTTAGCTTAGCAGCAGTACAGCTGAAAAGAAACTTGGGATTAAGCAGTGTGATGCTGCAGCAAAGAAAGCAAATACTATTTTAGCCTGCATCAGTAGAACAATATTTTCCAAGACATGTGAAGAAATAGTCCCACTACATTCAGTTGGCATACTGCATTCAGTTCTGGGTATCTCATTTTAATAAGGATATATACAAGTTGCAGGGGGTTCAGACAAAAGCAGTAAGGATGATAAGAAGTATGGAGAACAAAACTTTAGGAGGAAAGGTTGAAGGAGCGAGGCGTGTTCAGCATGGTGAACAGAAAATGGAGGGGTAACATGACTGTACTCTTCAATATCTAAAGCACTGCCATAGAAAGGATGGGACAGGCCTGTTTTCTGCTGCTCCAGGGGGTAGGACCACGTCTAATTATTTTAAATTGCAAGAGGGTACATTTCAATTGAACATTAGAAGGAACTTCCTGATGGTAAGAGCTGTTTGGCAAAGAAACAAATTGCCTAGATAGGGGGTCTCCTTCTTTGTACATTTTCAAAAAGAGACAGGACAGTTTCCTGCTACTGGTAATGCTCTAGTTGGAGATCCTGCACTGAGCAGGGGGATGGACTCAATGGCCCATGAAGCCCCTTCCAACGCTGTGATTCTGCGGCTCGAGACTTTAGTCAAGGAATCAGAAGAAAACTGGGACTTAGAAAAGCAGCTATAAATGAACTGGATAAGATCCTCACATGTAAAGCTGCACAACTGAATACCAAGATCAAGATTGTCTCTGCCATATTTGTTTTCTATCAGTGGTTGCAAAAGCTGGCCAGTGAAGAAAGCTGATAGGGAAGAAAATCAAGGGTGTTCCTGCATAGCAGGGGGTTGGACTGGATGGCCCGTGTGGTCTCTTCCAACTCTACATTTCTATGATTCTATGAAATGTGCTGCTGCAAGAGAGTTCCGTGGATACCCTGGATTGCCAAAGGGACAAATGAATGGGCCCTAGAGCAAATCAAACCAGAACTTTCCTGAGAAGCCAGGATGACTAAACTGAGGCCATTTCCTCCCTACACTGTTATAGTGCTATTATTCCACTTCCCATCTCCTGTGGAATTCTGGGGTTTGTAGTTTCCTGAGGCCAAAGAGCTGTCTGCCTGAGAATTCCAAAGGCCCCTCCCTAAACTGCAAACCCCAGCATTCCATAGGACATTGAAAGTGGAATAATAGCACTATAACAGTGTAGCGTAGAAATGGCTTGAGTGTTGTATTTTGGCCATATCATGAGAAGTTATGATTCATTAGAAAAGACAATAATGCTTGGTAAGGTAGAAGGTGACACGAAAAGAGGAAGATCCCATTACAGATGGATAGATCCACCAAGGAACTCACGGTGCTGAGTCTGCAAGACCTGAGCAGGATGGTTGATATCAGGGAGACCTGGAATTCCATCATTAATAGGATCATGTTATTCCACTGGAAAAACCCTGGCCTGGGGTCTACAATTTTGATATTAAAACAGGATTCCGTGTGCCTGAGAGGTCACCCGAATGAGAACGTAGGCAGGCACGGTTGAACGACTGAAAACCAGGTCAGGCCAGTAAAATCCCCCATCAAGTAGCCCCAGGAGATCTCCAGATGTGTAAACCCCCAATAAACAAAGGGTCCTCAGCCTTGAGACACCAACTTGAGGGGATTAACATGTCTGCCCGAAGTTGAGCAAATATTCCATCAGGCGAGGACCATTTACATGAAGTCACACCAGAAACTAACACAGCCGAAGATCTTGAGACTTTGGCAACACCTTGCAATCCCATCACACAAAGGAAATTTCCATGGTCGAACTTCGTTATCGCTCCAACACCCATTGTTCTCCCCGGGAGAGGATTAGTCCTCCAGGTATTTTTTCCCCTACAAATAGTCCCAGTTTTTGAGTTGTTCTTTGGATCACTCCTGGTTACCCCAGCTGACCATTGCTCCATCCATTGAGTGATCCCCTCAGCCCTCTCCATGCTGAGCCTCACTTCTCTGCTGCCTTTCCGGACCCAGGACTTCAGGAAAAGCTGCAGTATTACCCCAACTGTACCCCTCCAACACTCCCCTATCCAATTTCCTCTCTTTGTTAAGAAGCTGAACAGTTTATTAGCCCACTCCACACACAGAATCTAGCAAAGGAAGGAGTTAAACTTACCCTTCTTTATCAGGTATGTAACAGTAGCTTGACTCACAAATACCAGAGTATGATGACACAGGCTCATCTCCTTGAAAGAAGCTAAGAGAAGAAAAGTACTACACAGTATCAGGACAGCCTCTTACCTAGCAATGCTCTTATCACACGTATTTTGTGGAGGACAGAGACAGAGAAAGCAAGAGGGGAGGGCAGATGAGATCCCAGAGAACCAAGAAAGGGTATGTGAGGCAGAAAGGGAGTGGTGTGGACAAACCAACAGAGAGGAAGTTGCCATAAACACACTGTGCCTGATGCTAACTCATTGTAAGTATAGACATGCAAAACTTGCAAACTCCAAAAAATTCTTCCTAACATTTTATCAATCTTCTTTCTTCTAATTTTATCCATTTTTCATATCCCATAGCCATGAGCAACACAAAACAAGCTCGTTCCATCTTCCAAGTGGCCTCCTCTCAGATATTTGAAGACAGCGCTCATGTTGTTTTTTTGTTAATTGCCATCAAGCTGACTTTGACCATTTCCACACTACAATGTTAAGAGTGCTTTATTCTACTTTCAACATCCTGTGGAATTCTGGGATTTGTAGTTTACTGACACCAAAGAACTCTCTGGCTGAGAATTCTACATGTCCCTCACTAAACTACAAACCCCAGGATTCCATAGGATGCTGAAAGTGGACTAAAGCACTCTTAACATTGTAGTGTGGAAATGGCCATTACAGCAACCTGACAAATGAGAAACCTCCAAGTCACTCAATTTTCAATTGTCCTACTCAGGTCTGGCATACTCAGGGCAGATGTGTCTTTCTTGTTGGAGTTTATCCACCTGTAGTGTGGTCTCCCTCTTTTCCTACTGCCTTCTGCCTTACCATCTTTCCTAATGAGTGTGGTATTCTCATGATCTGCCCAAAGTACAACAATCTCTTCTAGAGAAGTTCAGATGTGTTTTGCTCTTGAACCCATTTATTTGCTTTTCTGACAGTCTGTGGCATGCATGGAAATTTCTTCCAGCACCATAGGTCAAATGAGATGGCTTCCATATCACCTTCTCTAAGGCCCTTTCCGCATCTTACTTTTTCGTGGAGGTGGGAGGTGGCATTTGTGCGAGCAGCCACTTGCGCGAGGTGCTCACTTTGCTGCTCCTTCCTCCCGCAGCTGGCTTGCCGGTCGCGCGACCGCCGCGCGAACGCCCCGCCCCTTCCTACCGCAGCGCAACCTGGGAATTGCAGGCTAGCACTGAGGCAGGAAGCGCGACCAGCCCACTCGTCCGACACACCACAGAGTGTGTAAGTGCGCGAGGGTCCCGGAAGCCTTGCACGACCGTGCAGCATTTTTGGCTTGAAACCAAAAATAAAAAAAATGTGTGCACGGTTCTCGTTAGGCTCGTGAGCTTTGCGTAAATGGGAGTGCGTCGTATGGACCGCCGCTCCCATTTACACGACGTTCAAGGGGCCCTCTCACAAAAGAACCTGTGTGAGAAAAGGGCCTAAGCTAAACACAGGGCCTTTCCGCACTACACTGTTAATAGTGCTATTATTCCACTTTCAACATCTTATGGAATCCTGGGGTTTGCAGTTTAGCCAGAGAGCTCTTTGGCCTCAGTAAACTACAAACCCCAGAATTCCACAGGATATTGAAAGTAGAATCACAGCACTATAACAGTAATGCAGAAAGGCACACACCCAGCTCCCTCAACTGTTCCTCGTAGGGTTTAGTGGGGAAGATGAGAGTGGAGGAAGAAACAGCCACCTTTAACATTTCTCTTTTCTCTCTCTCTCTTCTGCAGTTGTTCTCAATGAAGGAGTCTCCAGCCATTGCTAGACTCCAGCTCCCAGGATCCCTCACCGTTGGCCAGGCATGGAAGTCAGGTTAACCTAATATTGTATTTATTCAAAAGAAGGAAAGAAGTTGTGTCAAGACAGGAGCCAGTCCTGGGCCTTTTGTGAGATTAATGAAATTGAGACTGCCATTTTGTTGATGTTTTATGCATATTTAAGTTCTCTTGTACATGTAATTGTCCTTTTTTTTGGCAACAGAATAATCTCCACATTCAGCTTACAGTTGTGCAGGTGGAGTTCTGCAAGTCTATGGCCATTTCCGCACTAGCCGTTATGGCGCGATGATTCCACTTTCAACTTCCTCTGGAATCCTGGGTTTGCAGTTTCGGGAGGGGCCAAGTGGCCCCTCCCGAAACTGCAAACCCCAGGATTCCAGAGGATGTTGAAAGTGGAATCATTGCACCATAACAGGCTAGTGTGGAAATGGCCTAGGTGTTGCACACACAGCTGTGCATCTTGCTACTTACTGATGCTTTGAATGGACCACTTGGTTCACGTGAATTATGGAAATAGCAAGCACATTCACAGATATTCAATGGTGTCATTTCACAGGAAGATTGCCTAGTTCAACCACCACTCAGTTATTGCATTTTTTAAATCATATTTTTATTATAAAGAAAAAGGAACAATACATAGCAGAACAAACAAAAATACCACATGAATAACATAAATGTGAAAAAGAGAAAAATTACAACACAAATAGCTTACATTACCATTTCTCTCCAGATCCTTTACCATCATATACTTATTCAACATATTATACAGTAGAGTCCCGGTTATCCGACCTGCGGTTATCCGACCCTCCAGATTAACCGACGTCACAGCGGCCTGGGGGCGTGGCTGTAGGCATTTCCATGCCCCCAGACACGCCCCCAAAATGGCGGCCACCACGGGCGTCCGTGTGATCCAGCCTTCGGTTATCCGACCCTCCGTGCGCCCGTTTAGGTCGGATAACTGAGACTCTACTGTATATCATACTGATTATATATTTTTATTTCATGTATGTAAATCTCTTTCTCCTTGTACTCATTATTGCTATAATAATTTCATTCTTAAAGGTATTATTTTCAACTATATTTAACCTATTGCTAATACTATATGTGATCCAGTTATTAACCATTCAGTTATTGCATTGTCGACTTCAGCTTCACAAGCACAAGGCAGGATCTCGGCTTGTGTTTTAGTATTTGGGTTAGGCCAAACGTGTACAGCACGGAAATTTCCTTCAGCCTGGAGAAGCAGAAAACAATTGTTTGTTCAAAGATTTTCAGGTCATGATCTCCTCCCCAGTGACTCTCAGCTGCCCCCTTATGGGGGTTGCTGTGACTGCAGCACAGCAGGACATCCACTCCTGTCTATTTTCCACAAGCCAAGCAGGCATACCTCTCAGTAGACCTCTCCAGCAGGCTGGTTAAGTGGAGTCCTAGAGGGAGACATGATCTTCTCAGTGACTTCCCCTTCCAAATGGAGAGTGCATCTTCTGAAGTGACTCTATCAGATTCAATCTTCCTTTTTGATTTTTTGAGGAAGCTCCAGGTGTTTGCTGCTATTCCCTGGAGATGATGCTCTGAGTTAGTCCTGCAAAGTCGTGACACTTGCTTCTCTTTGGAGGGTGTGGTGTTGTAGTTTTGTTATATTATGATGCTGATTTTCCCTATTGATATGCTGGATTTTCATTTTAAAGAGAATCTTCCAGAGCAGGAAGACAAGAACAGAAGAAAGATAAGATAAGAACAGAACAGAACAATAGAAGAGTGAAGCAGGAGGAGGAGCATTCACTGAAGCAATCAATAAAACAGCAGTCAGTCAAATACAGAGATCAGCAGGAATAAAAATCAGTTAAAGGCCTCGGAGAATTACTTCACCTGCCTCAGAATTGCAAAGAAGGCAATGCTGAGACCTGTCTGGAGGAAGCTTTCCAAAAACTGGTTTATGCTGCTTAGAAGGCCTTCTCTTTAGTAGCTGCCCTATTAATAGTGGGGGAGGGAGGAGAGGAAGCTTGAGTGCAGAGACCCTTTCACACTAAGCAATTGTAGCATTATGATTCTACTTTAACTGTCATGACTCCATCTTCTGAAATTCTGGAGTTTGTAGTTTGCTGAGGCCCTGGAGCACAGTGGCTGAGAATTCTAATTCTCTCCCTAAACTGGAAATTCCCAAGATTTCACAGAATGCAGTCATGTTGGTTAAAGTGGAATTATAGCACTATAACTGTACAGTGTGGAAGGGTCCCCGGAATCTTAAGGACTAGTTAGTATGAGAGATGTTGGTCCATGCTTGGACTGTTACTGCGACTGTCTAGCCTGAGCCCAAGGTCTACAATTTCATATTGGTTATGGTTAATATTTCCACGTGGCGCTCCATAAGATGAACTCCACGTGTCTGAAAGGGTCACGGAGAGCCTGTGTAGGCAGGCATGGCCACATGGCCTTAATTATGCAAGCCACGTCTAGGCCAGTAAACGACCTTTGTCGCACAGCCAGTAGTGCCCTCCAGACCCAGCCGACCGTTAAGCAAACGCAAGGGCTCTCAGCCCCGAACTGCTTGCTCTATACAAACGCTAAGCGCTCCTCATCTGCATGCTGTTCTAACAATTGGCAGGGCTGGCCAAATCTCATCAGTTCTGATTTTGACCTTTCGGAGGCTTTGTCTCCACCAAATTCCCTATTGTTCTCCTCGGGAGAAGGCTAGCCTCCAGGTACAATCCACCCCATAAAAACCCCCTGTCCGAGTTCCGCAGAGGAACGCTCGTGACTTGCTTCTCGGACCTCTGTCGCTCTCTTTGGCGAGCCTCCCCTCAGCTCCCCGTGCTGAGCCACCCCGAGCCCCAGCATCGCTCTCTATTCCTCTGTATCCAGACTGCAGGATCAGGTGGCGTATCACCCAGAAAACTCCTGCAAAACCCCTATCTTTCTCTTAGCTTTCTTCCGTTAGCTCTTGGATGTGTGCGCGAGTGCATGTGTTGCTGAGTGCTGATATTTTAGCCTCTTTTAATAAATCTTTCAACTGGAACAACTTTGCCTAGTTCTTGACACAGCCTGACCTCATAGACAGTGGGTTAAAGATCCTGCTACGTTACCCTGCCTCTCGTAATGCTAAAGCAGTGCTCAGAGCTAATTTTCCCCACCTATAGTTGAGCACATTTTGGTGTCCCTCACAGGACCCCCAGTAAACAGGGTAACAGGACTATGTTGTGATTAGAACATTGGAGATCCATATTCTAGTCCTCACTGAAGCATGAAACTCACTGTGTGACATTAGTCATTCCTTCTCTCTCTCAAATTGGCCTACCTCACAGGGTGGTTGGGAGGATAAAATGAGGAGGAGGAAAGGACATGCATGCCTCTTTGAGCTTACTGGAGAAAAGCTGGGAAAGCATGCATTTCCACTACGGATACAAATCTGTGGGTTTATAAGAGTTTGTGTCATCAGACATCACTGTGAATATCTTCTATTATTCAGAAGAACAGAGAAGGTAGAGATAAGACCGATTAGCTATTTACTGGAATTAAAATTAATATCTTAGATGGGAAAAAAGTGGGTTTCAGGAGTTTATTTTGAGTGAAAATGTTCAAAGTCTGGCTTTCCAGATATTGTTGGACTATGAGTTCCATCATGCTTCATCTTTAGCAATGCTAACTAGTGTTTCTGGGAGTTGTAGTCCAAGGACATCTAGAAGGATACAAGTTGCTGCCTCCTGATGTAGAACTTTTCAGTGAAACCTGGTATTTACACAGTTAAAAGTAATCCTCAAAATAGTGAAGATGCTACGAATTCTTGCAACTATGGCTGAGACTTCATATTGTGGTTGTATAGCTAAATTCTCCATATGTTGCACGATACAGTGAGTATGGTACACAACCCTTGTGTAGAATGGCAACATTGCACAACTGAACCAAGACACCACAGGTGCAACTGAATGCAGAACCAAATTATCTTGCACATCCATGCGCCATGTGTGTCCAAGCACAATGGGCTGTGTGCATTAATGCACAATGTACTTCTGTGTGCAATGAGGATGCAGGCACAACTCCATTTCTGCAACTTCAAACTGAATGCAAGCATTTCGCATCAGATAGAAAAGTCAACGCACTTTCAAAAGGGAATTTACTCACACGTAAGACACCAACAGGATTCTAGCCAAGATTTCTCGTAGTGTCTAGCAGGAGATTTCTTAAGAGAAAAGTTTCCTCAAATTTCACTGACTTCCACCCTTATTTTTCTTTTAAACGTCTGGCTTCAGGTTTAATGATTTCAATTACAGGGCGGGGGTGAGGGGGAAGGTAAGATACATCTTCCTTTCCCTGATATCTCATCAGAACTTTGATTGGAAAGTTAAAAAGATTAAGAGGTGCCATCAGGAAGAAAAAGTGACTCGGTGACTTCTTTCCACCAAGTTATCGATTGTGCATGTGTTACATTAACATGTAAGCTGAATCCATTCCTGACAGCCTGCTGCCTGTGCCTAGGGCATGTTTAACTTTGAGCAACTTTGATCTGGGGAAAAGGCACGATGCAGGCCAGGAGATGTGGAAGAGAAGAAAAAGAATTAGCCAGAAAGGAATCCAAGCATGATAGAAAACCAACCTGCTTGGAACTCTTGTAAAGGAGATATGTCTTGACCTTTTTTGAAGACTCGAATTGAGACTTCTAGCCCAGGTCTATTCTACAGGTTCTTCATTGACCAGGTGATGGAGGTGGTGTCTGGGCATTTGGCAGTATGGGAAAACATCCTTGAGGTGTCCTGCTCCCAAAACAGTTTAAGAATGCAAGGTCAAATCTGGCCCTTTGAGAACAATATGCTCCCCAACAGGGATGGATCACTGAGCTGTCTCCAGTTTTCTACTCCTGGGCCATTCCAAGGGCTGCCCAGGCTGCCAAAACCAACCAGCCAACCAACCAATCAATAAGCACCGTCTGGAAAAGGCTACTACTTCTGCCAAAACTTTGGTCTTCTGTGGTATTCAACAGCCTAAGGGGCCTTGCAATCTGTTTCAAAGGAGCTGGTGCTGCTGGATGCTTCCAGAGAGATAACACACTGTCTTCAAATCTCAGCGGTTTTCATTCACCACTCCTCTCAACCTGTCATTCAGGCCATTTCCGCACTAGACTGTTCTAGTGCTATTATTCCACTTTCAACATCCTGTGGAATCCTGGGGTTTGCAGTTTAGGGAGGGGCCTTTAGAATGTCTCCAATATACCGATCCTCTCCTAGAGTTTTCTTGTCCAGAATTATTTCAAGGAGCTTTGTCATGGCCTTCCTCTGAAGCTAAGAGAGTGCAACTTGCCCAAGGTCACCCAATGGTTTTCCATGGCTGAGCAGAGTTTTGAACCCTCGATTTCTAAAACTATCTGATTAGTTCAGCTGATTTCAACCCAGGACTCCCTAGCGGGCAGTACTATATTCAGTTTCTCCAAGCTCCTCTAAGAGCTGTTAAGGCAATAAAGCAGGATAGGAATCCATAAAAGCATAAATGAAAGTGCAAGTTCTGCAAAGATCTCTCTCTGTCTCTCTCTATCTCTCTCTTTCTCTCTGTAGTTGCACATGACAATCCTAGTTGGCAGGACAGACATTATAGAACACAACCAATTAGTCAATCAATCATTCCTGACAGGTCCTTCCTGCCTTCCAGAAGTCTCCAAGGAAGATAATTCTTCCGCTGCTAAACTACTTTTGCAGCTAGGAAGTGCTTCCTATTGGTCCCTCACAATCTACTGCTTCTCATCCTCTCCATGTGGTGGTGCTAGCTCAAACCATTTCAGGTTCCAGTCTGGATTTTTGAGGAGCCATCCAAGTTGTTGAACCTTGCCTGCAAAATAGATTCAATATTTTGGACAGTTCCTTTAAGGTTCAGACTAAAACTGGGAGAAGACTTACCACCTCGAGGGAGGAACCACCATTCCCTGCCTCCTCACTATTATAAGCCAAAGAACCTTGTCAAGAGTCCAGATGCAGCTATGACCCAGCTCTTAGCTCTACATGGATGTGGATTTTTTTCTCTTGTGGGGACAACAGGTTAGAGAGAAATTCTTCTGCCATGTTTAGCCTTCCATTCAACGGCTGAGATTTCAGACTGGGGCTGGACACCATAAATCTCCACATAGGGAGGCAGTCATTCCTTGTTGTAATGCAAAGCCTTTTGTTGAATGGGCTTCTACATGTGTCAGGGCACTGCGTGTGCAGCCTTGCTTCTTCAACCTTAAGCCAAATACAGATGTTCTGCATGGGATAAAAACATCTAACTGTTTCCAAGAGGGAGCTTGTACAGTGTGATGAAGCAGCAAAATAGGCCAATGTGATCCTAGGCAGGACTATAGAGTCCAGACTGAGAGAAATAGAAGTACCATTCTACTCTCCTTTTGTCAGCTCTCACCTGGAATCCTCTGTCCAGTTCTGGACACCACAGTTCAAGAAGGATATTGACAAGCTGAAAGGTGTCCAGAAGTGGGAGACCAAGTTGGTCAAAGGTCTGGAAACCACCAAGCCCTGTGAAAAATGGTTGAAGAATAGTACAGGCGGTTTTAAATATCTCTAGGTCGGTCAGTATAGTCCAGGCCCTACCTTGTGAAGCAGCACTAACAAGCTTCCTTCGTCTTTTATATAAGATGAAGGAAGCTTGTTTTGTGCTGCTTCACAAGGTAGGGCCTGGATTAACAGATTCAAACTACAGTTGGCCCTCCACATTTGTGGGTTTGACTTTCATGGACTTGATTATTTGCAAGTTTCTCCAACCCCTGCTCCCCCAACTAAGGTGTTTCTTTTCTGGAGCAACTTTCCTTCTCAGCAGTTCTGATCAGGCCATGCAGCCCTTTAAAACCCTGCCTCTGGTCCTTGTCCTCCATCAGTTACTGTCTGGTCAGCTAAGGATGGCTCACAGCCTCATTTCTTAGCACCACAAACCCTCTCCCTTGCACCCCACACACTGCAGGAATGAGATAGGTGGGAGAGAGGAAGTATAAGGCCACCATGCCTTAGGCTCCTTCCCACACACACATTTTGATATTTGCTATTTTTTCACTTCTGTGGGAGTCCTGCACCCCTCACTCTAGTGAGCATGGAGGATTGACTGAATGAAAAATAAGATTCATGTAAATGTTAGGAAGAATTTCCAGATGGTAAGAGCTGTTGGGATGAACTCCCTCGAAACCTCTCCTGTGTTGGATGTTTCTGTTCAGTGGCCATCAGGGATGCTTTAGCTGTGGATCTCTACATGGCAAAAACTTGGACTAGATGGCCCTTAGGATCCATTCCAGTTCTCTGAGTCTTTGGTTCTAAGAAACTAACAGAATTTCACCCTATGCTTCCCCTCCTGGCTTTTTAAACCTTTTCTTTAAAAAGTAAGTGGTAAAGGACTTTTTGTCATGTTGGCTTTGGGTCAAGGAGATTAATGGCAAAGAGAGAGATTGCAGAGGGCTGATCAAGATGGATGGAAAGTGGATGAGCAGCTTCTTGCGTAATTAAAACCATTCCCTCTGAAACAGAAAACAAAAACACCATCTTTCAGCCAAGGAGTAAGACATCGCCTGCCTTCCTAGTCACAGGGATGGAGTTTCTTCTCTTGCACCGATCCGTAAGTCTAGTACTTTTCAATTTTCCAAGCTACCTCCCCATGATATTCAGAACATACCCTCACATTTGGTATTCAGCCTGGCTGCCATGCTGCGTGGAACTTTTATTCATTTAGAGATTGCGGACTGTCCAAGGTATTACTTTGAGTTGCTGATGATGATTTAAAATCATTCTTTTTCTCCCTGTTCATATGCATGTAAATCTTCATAGTCTTTAACCAAGCTTCTTGCTGGTGTCCTGGACGCATGTAAGTTTCCTTATACATGCATTTGTACCTTTTTGGCCGTGGTTTAATCTCCATATTTTAGTTCACAGTTGTGTATGTGAAGTCCCACAAGTGTAGCCATTTCACAGGGAGTTGAACATTTCTGGATGATGTTTGCCTGCTCATGAGTACCTTCCATGTACCACTGGATTCACTGGGATTGCAGAAACATCTTCTGCAAATTTGTAGATAAACAGAGGGCTTTTATTGCTCATCACTGTCAAGTCAACGTTGACTTACAGTGACTGTTACCCTGATTTCCGGGGTCCCTTGGGGGACACCTCAATGTGCTCCATGTGATGGGGAATGGAAACTAGCCAGAGCATGAGCAATAGCAATGCGAGAGGCAAGGTAACCTAGCAGGGTCTTTTACCCAGTTTTTAGGGGGTCAGGCCAAGCCAAAAACCAAACAAGAATGTCCAATGAACACTTAGTTATTCTGCTTGGGAGTTCCACTGCTATCTCTCACATTTCCAGTCAGAACATTCTGACAGAAAGGGCTTGTGAGAAGGTAGTGGACTCTTCTTTGAAAGTAGTGGACTTTTCTTTGAAGGTTTTTAGGCAGAAGCCAGATGTTTGTGAATTCCTGCACTAGCAAGGGATTGGACTAACTGGTCCTTGCTGACCCTTCCAGGTCTATAGGCCTTTCCACACTACATTGTTACAGTGCTATTATTCCATTTTCTACAACCTGTGGAATTCTGGGGTTTGTAGTTTCCTGAGGCCAAAGAGCTCTCTAGCTGAGAATTCTAAATTCCCCTCCCTAAATTGCAAATCCTAGGATCCCACAGGATGTTGAGAGTAGAATAATAGCACTATAAAAGTATAGTGTAGAAATGGCCCAAGTCTATGATTCTATAATGGTGTGGATGTCTTCTTAACCTTTCTTTCTCTTTCAGCTAGGGTTCTGTTACGCTGTTTACTGGGGGCCCCATGAAGGACACCGAAATGTGCTCAACTATAGGTGGGGAAAATTAGCTCTGAGCACTGCTTTAGTGTTACGAGAGGCAGGGTAACTTAGCAGCATCTTGGACCCTATGTCTACAGGGTCAGGCCAGTCAAGAAGCAACCCGTTGTGAAAGGATAAATGAGATCTTTATTAAAATACAGCCAAACAGTGTATGCAACTCACCCACTCAGATAACTATGGAAAATATAGGTGGGAGTGGGATAGAGGGATTTTCAGAGGGATAGTTGGATTGGGTGATATGAAACTTGTTCCTGAAGCCTGGAAGAAGATAGAGAGCGATGCTGGGGTTCAATGTGGCTCAGCACACGGAGCTGAGGGGAGGCTCGCCAAGCAAAGCGGCAGCAAGGCAGTCTGGAACTCAGGAGCGATCCGAGGAGGGTCTCAGAATCAGGGGTTTTTATAAGGAGGAATGTGACTGCAGGTTATGCATACTTGGTGAGGACAATGGATTTCGGGTACGAGACAAAGCCTCGGAAAGGTCAAAATGTAACATGATTGAGTTAGGTCCGAATCGACAAAGGAGCAGCTAGTATGCAAATGTGCAATGCTGGACAGTTGATAGCTCAGCTTAGTCAAGTTACCTGCTCGGGGCAGGGAGTCCTTTGTAGGTGGTGCGCATGCATAATAGGGTGTTTGCCTGTATTGTTTAGGAATATTGCAGCAATCAGCTGCCGAGCCTAGTTTCGTGCTTGTCCGGGGTCCTCACAAACACATGGAGAGGGGTGATGGAGGAAAGCCGAATTATTGATATCAACAGGATATCTTTATGCTATCGCCAAGGTGGCCTAGAAGCTGCAGTAACAGTTCCCAGGTGAAATAAGATGCAGAGGTCTGTGTCAAAAGGGGAATTTCATCAGGTATTGCAGGAGCAGTTGCTGGTGACTCGGGAAAGAGCCCTCTCTCTGGCTATTTCTGCACGAGACTGTTATAGCGCGATGATTCCACTTTCAACCTCCTATGGAATCCTGGGGTTTGCGGTTTCAGGAGAGGCCAGGCTGCCGCTCCCAAGACTGCAAACCCCAGGACTCCATAGGAGGTTGAAAGTGGAATCATCACGCTATAACAGTCTCATGCAGACATGGCCTCTGAAGCTGCCCCCAGGTTGTGGAAGTCCCTTCCGTGGGACACCCAGCTGGCCCATTCCCTGCTCTTTTCCATTGGCAGGTGAAGACCTTTTTATTCAAGCAGGCCTTTTGAATTTTAATTATGAGTGTAAAGTGGGTGTGATGTATTTTTTAAAAAAAAAAATTGGAAATTAGGTTTTGAGTGCTTTAACTATTTATGTGTTTTAATAATATTGCTGTTTAATTCTTTAACTTTTGTAAATTACTTTTTCAGATTGATCTTTTTAAAATTATTGTAAGCTGCCTTGGATCCCATCTTGGGATAAAGGTGGAATATAAATGCAATACATAAATAAATAAAACATTGCTTGTCATGCTGAAGTTCTCTCTTCTGTTCAGCTTCTGTTCTTTTGGCAACCCTACTTCAGCAGATCAAAAACGGGGGAAATGCCCATAGAATCATAGGCTTGGAAGAGACCCCAAGGGCTATCCAGTCCAATCCCATTCTGCCAGGCAGCCTGAGCTTGTTCTCTGCTTTAGCTTTCCTGTCCTTCTCCTTAAACTTGCTGGCTATTTGTTTGAATTCCTCTTTACTGATTTCCCTCTTTATATTTCTTTTACATGTTTAAGATATACCAAAATGCTCATGTGGGCTCCCATCTCCCAAACTTGACTTTCCTTTTAATTTTGATTAAGGCATTCTGCCCTACCTCCCCTCTCTTTGTCTCAAGCTCTTTTCTACAAAAACATTGATGTTAAAACATAAGATATTAAAAATTCATGTGAGGAGGTTGATGCCACAGATCAAAGCAAATGAGAGATGGCCACAAACAGGTGGCAGACAAAACTTCACAGCCGAGTAGACCAAGGCTCAATTGATTTGGATTCTGTAGTGTCCTATTGTAATAATCTTGGACCAAAATTAATATTCTTCCATTTCCCTAAAAGCCACAACCTGGCTTTAGAGGAACTTCTATCCAAATTGCTTTCATTAGCTCATGGGAATGTGTTTTGAATTTTCTTCCTTCACGGGAGCATCTGCATTTCAAACAGGTGAATATCGGGCACCCCAGGATAGACACTGCTTCTGTGATTTATAGCCTCCAAGTCTGATGAAGATGCTACACTAAATATTCCCAGACATTTCTTGCAAGTCAAGTTCTGGCTTTTTAAACCTGAGGAGCGGGTTGATTGGTTGCAAAAGTGATGGGCTGAAAATTTGAAAGAAAGGCTTCCAAGCCAGTATCCAGCTGACAGGCTTGAAGCAGATTTCTGGGAAACCGCAGATGGAGACAACAGGAGTGGGTGGGCTGGAGAGAGGCTTTGAAATCTTGAGGAGTACCCGTGTGCCAAGATGACAGAAACACAAAAGCATCACAAGCTGAGGTTTGAATCTGAAGTCTGTGCATGTGCTGATTCTCCCATGGGGCAACTCAGAAAGCTGTCAGATGTTGGCAAAGGGGTGTGTGTGTGTCTGTGTGTCAGATCCGGCTATTCACATCTGAAATGCACCAAGAAGAAACACACAAACAAGGTTCAGTGCTGGTTGCCTCCCTCTCAACTCCATCCCAGTGCTTTTTGTTTTTTAAAAAATAAAGTATCTGAAGAAAATAGCTAGACCAGCACCGAACTCTCTCAACACTAAACTCTTTCAACTCTCTCTCACACACACTGGGGTAAAGCAGATCTCTAACATTTCTCATGCCTTGATTTGCACCTATATTATGCAGGTTTGGTGCTACCTATGGCCCCACATCATAGAACACTGGGATTTGTATTTTTGGTGATATCTTTATAATTTTCTGGGAGAGAACACTATCTGCTTCAAGGGAACAGACTAGGGTCATTTCTGCACTACACTGATATAGTGCTATTATTCCACATTCAACATCTTGTGGAATCATGGAGTTTGCAGTCTAGGGAGGGAGCTCTTTGGCCTCAGTAAACTACAAATCCCAGAATTCCACAGGATGCTGAAAGTAGAATAATAGCACTATAACAGTGTAGTGCAGAAATGGCCCATAACTCAGAATCACAGAATCTTAGGAAGGGCCACAAGGATCATCTACTCCAACTCCCTGTCATGCAGGAATGCACGGCTAAAGCACTCCTGAAAGATATCCATCCAGCCTCTATGTCAGATACAGGTGAACTCCAGTCCCAGAAATTAGGCTCAGAAGTTTACAAAAGCTTTATTCAGGAACAGCAGAGTAACAGCAGCACATTCTGGCAATTGCCAAGACTAAAGAGCTATTGAATCTGCAGTGCCTTATAAGCAGTACCATTACAAACCCCTCTCAAAATGGTGATTGGAGTAATTAAATATCACTTCCTGTTGCCATTTTGAGAGGGACCACAGAGGAAAAACAAAGGTACTGGCGCTTTCAAAGCAGAGGGCAGCAGCCCCTGGGCAGGGGGCAAATTGGCTCATATGCAGTTGCCTACCCCTGTGCAAACAAACAAATAAATTGTCCAAGGGTGTGTGTCTGTGTGTGTGTGTGTGTATCTTTTATATCCCATCTTTTCCCCAATATGGGAGGTGGCTCACAACATAGATAACAACAAATACTGCTAAAATCCTGTAATAAGAGTACAACAATACTAAAACTACCTCTGTTGAAATAATCCTAAAACTTCTGTTACCCCAAGAGGTGGGTGACTCAGGGGTGCATCTACAATGCCAGTGCCTCCATGGAAAGGTAGGGAATTATTAGCTCAAAAAGGGACGACTGCAAGACGAGGATGACTTCCAGGATCTTTTCACCTATGTATACCGGTACTAATGCAGAGCCACCAGCTGGAAATTAAAAGAATGTTTTATTGGGGGAAAGTCTTACACACACACACACACACACACACACACATGATTCAAGCAGTCTCTCAACCATACAAGGCTGGTCAAAGGAAAGGAGGGGAAATTGGATAGTGAGGAGTTAGGATGAAGTGGGTGATATTTACCTATCCTGAAGAGAAGAGATGAAGCAATGTGGCTCAGACTTGGAGTCCGAGAGTAGCACAAGAATGAGAACCTGAGGAGCAGAGTGACAGCCTATGCCTAGGGTACTATGGACTGTTTAGCTTGGAGCAAAGGTTTAAACACTCTTCTTCTGCCCAAGGAGGGAGGGTGTTAATGGCTCTCTGGCAGAGCAAACAAAGAGTCTGGAGCTAGTTCGTGGTCTCAGCATTAGGTAACAAAGCACTGACGGGAATTGTGATAGCTTCTTAATGTCTGCGCAGGTGAGGGAACAAAAGGGGGAAGTTTGTCAGGAAGGAGGCTATAGGGTGTTGGTCATCGTCTGGGAATATGGGTAGCGATCATTTTCTAGGTTTGGGCCATTGAGAGGATCATCTTCTCAGTGAACTTATGACCTTATGCCTTGAGGCCCCATCTAAGCTACTTTTGCATGCATCCAGCCAGCCCTCTTTTCCAGCATGGCTTTCCAGCCAGAAATGTATGATTTATATTTAGACCCAATTAAATAATGTTCTTTGCCAATCATGTGGGGTGGGGATGTATAGCATGGGAACACT